>JAUMHN010431931.1:0-12203 GCA_032360265.1 Heliamphora ciliata
TGATTTATTTTCAGCAATTTCTTTCAGTATTAAATTTATTTCGAAATTTTTTTAATTGTAATTTATTTTTTAAAAAATTGTAGTAGTTATTATTTAAAAAATATTAACTTTATGATTTTTTTCGTTACTTCATTAATATTTTAAATTTATTTCAATTTTATAAATTATAATATTTTACTTTATTAAGTTTATTTATGAATCCAAATATAATTTCCATTAACGAAGAAGAAGATATTTTTGTATTTCCACCAAGTGGTTTTAATTCCACTCCTCTAAATCCTAATCTACCAACTAGTTCATCATCATCTGCTATTACATCTGCATTTAGTCCTACATCTAGTAAAAAGGAGTCAAATGTTTAGAAATTTTTTTAAAAAATTTTGAAATTTTTTTTGATGGCATCGTAACTGTTAAAGCCAAATGTAAAATTTTTAATAAATTTCTTTTGGATAACACATCGAGTGGCTCAAGCTACTTAATTAGACATTTAAAAAGTTACCTAAAAAATGCACTTCTTAATTTGAACACACAAATACAAATAGGTAGGAGTCCAACGGGAAATATTTTTAATTTTTCTTATGATCCTAAACGTACACAAAATTATGTTGTTAATTATATAATAAAAAAGGAACATCCATTGTCTATGAGTGAAGAACCAAAATTTGAGTATATGGTACAAAGGGCATTTTCATCTCAATTTTAACGTTTTTCTAAAAATACTACTAGAGACAGGATTTTGCAAAAATTTGAATAAATTAAAATTGAGTTATCAGATTTATTCAAAAATTTAAAAGATAAAATTTGTTTAACTTCTGATTTATGTACTGCTAGAAATAATATAAAATACTAATTTATTACTGCACATTTTATCAATAATGATTAAAATTTATGTAAATATATTTTCCATTTAGACTTGTAAATTTTTTCTACACCGGTCATAATTTAGGTATAACTATTAGATGAGAATTATTTGCGTGGGTTATTAGTCAAAAAATATTTTCTATTATTTTAGATAATAGTTCTTATAGTAATAAATACGTTAACTCTTTAAACCGTCATTTGAAACTTTCATTATCTAGTTCTTTATTTTATGTTTGTTATTTTTACATATATTTTGAATTTAATTGTTGAAGTAGGGTTTCAATATTATAATAATTCTCTTATTAAAGTTAGGCTTGTTGTTAAATAATAGTGTCAAAAAGTTTATTTTTATAGAAAAAAATGTAATAAAAAAATTTTAAATTTTAAAAATTATAACCTGATGTAGAAACTAGATAGAACTCTACATATAATATATTACAAATATAAATAAAATAAAGAAAAATAATTGATTTATTTTTTCAAATTAATCGAGTAACTAATTTTACTCAACCAATTTCGGATGATTGGCAAAATGTTAATTTATACAAAAAAAAATTATAAAATTTTTGATGAATCAACAAAAATATGTTTTTAATATTTATATTCCTACTATTCCATTTGTTTTACAACAATTAAAAAAATTATGCAAATATTTATTGAATATTTATCTAATGAAACATATTTTCATATGATATTAGCTACGAAAGCTAAATTTGATAAATAGTATGAAGAAATAATTCATATTTTTGGAATAAATTTAATATTGGATTCTAGGAGTAAAAAATGTTGGTTTATCGTATTTTTTAAAAATGATTTATGATAATACAAATTACCAAGAACCAATAAATGAAATACTTAAAATTTTATATAATAAATATAAAGTTAATATAATATCACAATCAACACAAACGTCCACCAAGATCTCATCTCGAAATTAGATGGGCGATTGATCATTAATTAAAATGAGAATACTTTCAAAGGTTCATGGAAGTTTTATAACTGAACTCCAACAATATTTTGACGTAGTAGAGAGTATAGATAAAGAAAATTTTAATATTTTAGAGTATTGAAAACAACAAGAGGTATCGTGGTCAGTCATATCCGCGATAGCTCGTGATATTCTTGCAATTTCTATCTCTACAATTGCTTTTGAGATAACTTTTAGTGCAGGTGGACGGGTCATCAACGAGCATAGATCAAGGTTGACGCCGGATATGGTGCAACTTTGATGATCTCACGTGTGAGACCCAGTTCCGTTTTATTTTCAAAAGGTTTGGTCCTGCTTCTTTGTTCAGGATTTTACCTAGCGATAGTAGCTCGAGCAGTCCTCTTCACGCTCGAGTGGACAGACGTACGTGAGATTTTTATAAAACAGCTCATGCCTTGGTTTTTGAACCAAAACTTCTTTTACAAGTTTCTTCCTCTCTCTCTCCACCAAGAACACACAAAATCTCTACCTTCTCTTTAGCTTTAGGCTTGGTTCAGGTTGGGATCTTGGCATTCGAATAGTCGATTCTCAATCTCCTCGCCGTGGGCGTCGCATTCATCTAAACGAAATCGCGTTTTGGCGACTTTGGTTTCTCGTCGGAGTTTAAAGTTTCGAGTTTTAACTCACTGAGGTAAGATCCTACACTATCTTGTCTTAAAGGGGTGCTACATAGAGTTTTATGCCTTTGTACCATTTTAAAATGCATTAAACGTAAAATTTTGTGTTTAAACCATGTTTGGGTGGCTAAAAAGCATGTTGTGCATTTTTATGATTTATTATGACTTTGGAAAAAGTATGTGTTCATGTTGTTTTCGAAAAGAGGAGTTTCGAAAACCAAAAGGATTTATGTGAATGTTTGCAAAAACCTAATCTTGGAGGTTTGGAGCTAACTCTTGGGGTTGAGCCTTATTTTAACATTGGTTGGTCTCCATGGTTAGATGGATGACGTTGATATACGTTTTTTATGTTTGTACATGATCATGTGTG
This sequence comes from Heliamphora ciliata, assembly GCA_032360265.1. NCBI lineage: Eukaryota > Viridiplantae > Streptophyta > Magnoliopsida > Ericales > Sarraceniaceae > Heliamphora > Heliamphora ciliata. The sequence continues at coordinate 2,837 of JAUMHN010431931.1, forward strand.
TGCAAACTTGATCGATTCATACATAATGAGGGGTGATTATTCGTCCTGTGGTAAAAGCCTGTGAAGATTTGCATAATGAGGGGTAGATTGTGATCCTACGGTGAAAGCCTATGAAGATGCATGTGTTGCATGTGTTGCATGTGGTTATAACAAACTCTTGTTTAAGGTTCGTGAGAGTCGGGATATTATTATCATATTTATGATAGCATGTTCTACTTTTACTTCATGTTAGTTTGTTTCCTATTGAGCCTCGTCTCACGGTGTGGGATTTGAAAATTTTTTTCAGGTACACATGAGCATACGAGATGACCTTGAGAAACTGGAGGTGGCGGAAGACTTTTCATAGTTTTTTCCTTTTGTTTGAACTATGTTTAAGATGTATAACGTTTTGATAATAGAAAACTTATACTGTAAGCCTAGGGGCGTTTATTTTAATGCATACGTGTTGTATGATTCATGAGAGAAACCTTGAGTTCGTTGTTGCTTTCCGTTTTCACATGTTTAGATGTTTGCCTATGGATTTCAACGCTTTATGAGGTTCTTTTCGAGTCGAAAGAGTATTTTTTTTAATCGCATAAACGTTTTTATTCCAAATATTTTGTTTGTTCAAACCCTAGTTAAAAATTAAAATTTTTAGGTGTGTTTTTTAGGTTTAGAAAGATTTTTTGATTTTGAGCTTGAAAATCTATCGGGTGTCTCACCATTCGAGTGGTGGGGAGTCTGCTCGAGTGAACAACTGCTGTGTGGAAAAGTTGAGTTTTGTTTCAAATAGAGGTTTTTGGTTGGGGAAGTTTGGAGTTCCCCTTTTAGGCTTGAAATGGAATATTTTGTTAATTATTTTACAAAAACAAATTCCGTTTTTGTTTTGGTTTCTGTGGAGTTTTAATCGTTGGGAATCGGGGCGTTACAACTTGGTATCAAATCTCTAAGTTCGAATACCTAAGAGTCGTGGGAAGAGATTGCATCACCTTGTGAGGAAAGTTGCGTGTGTTTGATTGCATGTGTTTAGATGTTTTGATAACATGAGTATGATAATATGTCGAGTATGTGAATGTCGTGTATACATGAGCATGGTGGATGAACCTTAGGATTTATTGGTCCTGCCTTCGGGCGTTTGGATTAACAAACTTGGAAGCCAAGTTAGAAATGTGTTTGGCCGACATGTTTTCTGATAAGAAATCTAAGTAGGTTATCCAAATTTACGTGTCACTCTTGTCGATTCTCCTCGGTATGTGAGATGTATTTACATGATCATTTATGGCTAAGTGTTAGCATGGTTTTGTAGTCGATGTTGTTATAGAATGATAAGTTGAATCTTATGTTGCGATGTTCTACGTTTCTTTTATGTAGAAGTTATGTCTGCGCGGAGAAGACGAGGCCATGGTCGAGGCCGTGGCCGTGGTTTGGGGGAAGGGGATATGCCAATCCCTGATGTTGGGGACACAAATGCTCCTCAAAGACCAATAAATGGGGTAGAGTTGCTACGTGAGATGGTAGGCTCCATCAGTCAACTAGCTGAGGCTGCTAGGGGGAGAGAGAGTGTGCTTGAGCCGAGGGTGACTATTGCGATGCGAGAGTTTCGACGTCTTGACCCTCCTACATTCGATGGGGATCCTGATCCCACGATAGCTACAGAATGGTTAGAACTTGTGACCCAAATTCTGGATACACTGCATATAGTTAAGGAAGATTTGAGGGTTACTTTTGCTGCATTCCAGCTAAGAGGTAATGCTCATGAGTGGTGGAAATATGTCAAGAATACTGTGGAGGGAACGTGGGCAACTTTTTCAAAAGTATTTCTTGAGAAATACTTTTTTTATGTCCTCAAGAGATGTATACAGGGAGGAATTCTTTTCTCTAACTCAGGGGACGATGAGTATCGTGCAGTACGAGGCCAAATTTACCAATTTGTCTTGCTTCGCACCGAAATAGGTGGTTACTTATGAACTACATTCGAGAAAGTATGAGAGGGGTTTGACGTCTGCGATCAAAAAGCGAGTAATAGAATTGAGGCTCCGTGTTTTTACAGAGTTGGTAGAGTCGACAGTTGTGATTGAAAGCACTTTGAATGAAACTCGTAGATCCAAGGAGGTTAGGGCACCGCAGGATGGAGCAGAGGCACGATCAGGTGGGCGCTCCAACAAGAGGCAGAGGTCCTTTGGCTCTAGTTCTCATCCATCTGGGTCACGACAGCAGTTCTTTGCACCAGCACCTTTGGTGGATTCATATGGGAGGCCAGAGCAAAGGGAACTCATCTTCTCCTGGTGCAGACAATTAGGGCATCATGCGACGGATTGCTCATAGCCGAGGCAGTCTCAGGGTCTAATACTGGTTCAGTTGCAGGGGAGGGAGCCACCAGTTTGTTATGGGTGTGGCCAGCCTTGGCACATTCGTAGGAACTGCTTTTAGGGAGGCAGTAAGCCGAGCACGGCAGGTGCACCAATTGTTCAGCTCACGCTAGGTCGACAGACTTACCGACAGTAACAGATTGCAATTCAGACTTTCAAAGTGACAGACGGAGATACCTCAACCCAGTTAGTACGATAATCAACAATCCTGGGTTATGGTGGACAAACTAGAGCGCCACAGGGCCGACTATATGCCCTTGCTAATCCTAGCTCATCCAAGGCACTAGTTATGCCTGATGATACAACTACTACCTCGGAGATCAGAGGTACTCTCTTAGTACACAGATCATGGGCCAGTATTCTTATCGACACAAGAGCATCACATTCTTTTACTTCCTCTACTTTTGCATCTTCTTTGGGGTCGGAGATAGACTTGTTGGGGAAGGCATTATGCATAGAGATCCCGATCGGTGGGAACGCAGTGTTGGGACGGGTTTGTAGGTCTTGTGAGTTAGAGGTCGCTGGCCGCTGTCTAGAGTTTGATTTCATTATTCTCGACATGACCTTATCCGTTGTCATCCTAGAGATGGATTGGCTAATCTCCTATTGTGCCTATATCGATTGCGATCGATGGAGGGTATCGATTTGTACGCCTGAAGGTGATTGTTTTTATTTCGTGGGCAATCAGGATGAGGGTTTAGTGTCCATGCCCAGTGTTATGCGAAATCGATGAAACCTGGGTTTCCTCTTTTCTGCTCTCGTGTTGGATGAGGCAGTTAGGGTTCGAGGAGAGTTTTTTCCCGTGGTTTGTGACTATCTAGATGTCTTTCCAGACAATCAATTTGAGTTACCATCGAGTCGTAAGGTAGAATTTTCTATCGATCTCGTTCCGGGAGCCGCTCCAATTTCGATGCCATCTTATCGTTTTGCACCGATTGAGTTGCGTGAGCTCAAGGTATAGCTTCAAAAATTGCTTGATAAGGGGTTTGTACGTCCGAGTATGTCGCCATGGCGAGCCCCAACTTTGTTTGCTAAAAAGAATGATGGATCCTTGAGGTTATGTATTGATTATAAGAAGTTGAATCAAGTAACAGTGAAGAACAAGTATCCTATGCCAAGGATTGATGATTTGTTTGATCAACTTAAGGGTTCGAGTTATTTTTTGAAGATTGACTTGAGGTCAGGGTATCACCAGTTGAAGATCAGGGACGAGGACATAGCGAAGACCGCCTTTCGGACTCGTTATGGTTACTATGAGTTTTTAGTTATGCCGTTCGGTCCGACGAACGCTCCTGCGACATTCTTAGACTTGATGAACCCTATATTCCACCCGTATCTGGACAGTTTTGTAGTTGTGTTCGTAGATGATATTCTTATCTACTCACCTTCGAGATAGACACATGAAGAGCATCTCTATATTACTTTATAGCTTTTGAGGAAACACTGATTATATGCGAAATATGAGAAGTGTGAATCTTGGATGTCTGAGATAAAGTTTCATGGGTACGTGGGGTCGGGCGAGGGAGTGTCTGTGGATTCTTCGAAGACTGATGCAGTGATAAATTAAGAATAATTGAAGAATGTATTTGAGATCCACAGTTTTCTGGGTTTAACTGGCTATTACCGATGATTCGCGAAGGATTTTTCTAGACTTGTCGCGCCAACGACTCGCTTTACACAGAAGCAGGTCAAGTTCACATGGAGTGAGGCTTGTGAAAAAGCATTTCAAGAACTAAAGAAGAGGTTGACGACTCCACCAGTGTTAATTATTCCAGAATGAGGTTTTGGTTATACATTCTATTGTGATGCTTTGCATGATGGTTTAGGTTGTGTTCTAATGCAGAAGGGTAAAGTTATAGCTTATGGATCTCGAAAGTTGAAGACTCATGAACAGAACTACCCAACACACGATTTAGAGTTAGCAGCCGTGGTCTTTGCCTTAAAGACCTGGCGGCATTATCTTTATGGTGAGCAATTTGAGGTTTTCTCCGATCACAAGAGTTTAAAATATTTATTTTCTCAGAAGGACTTAAATCCACACCAGCGACGATGGATGCAGTTCTTGAAAGACTATGATTTTGATCTGTAGTATCACCCCAAAAAAGCTAATGTGGTGACCGACGCTCTTAGTAGGAGACCTCATGGTGTGCTAGCTTCCATTGCAATGCGAGAGTGGGACATGCTTAGGGAGATCAATGAGTTTGATTTGTGTCTCGGAGAGACGAAGATGAGTACGACATTATTCTCAGTGGTTTCACAGGCTACATTGGTTGCCCGTGTTCTGGAGGCCCCGCAGGCGGATCAGGAAGCTCGGATGTTACGGGATCGTGTTGTCAGCGGAAAGGATACTACAGGATGGGTTGTGAGTTTGGATTAGAGTTTACGGTTTTCTAGGAGAGTGTTTGTGCTAGAATCGTGCTGGAGCGATGTGTTACATGATTTCCATCATTCTCGTCTTGCAGTACATCCGGGAGGTACCAAGATGTATCACGATCTGTGTCGTCAGTTCTGGTAGAAGGGAATGAAGAGGGATGTGGTTCAGCTCGTCGCTCAGTGCCTATCCTGTCAGCAAGTGAAGGTGAAACATCAGAGGCCAATAGGATTGCTTCAGCCGCTATCTGTATCAGGGTGGAAGTGGGAGAATATCACGATGGATTTTGTATCAGGACTTCCTAGATCACCTAAAGGGCACGACACAGTCTGGGTTGTGGTTGACAGACTAACGAAGTCTGCACATTTCCTTCCTATTCAGGTGAAGGGCTCTGTGGACAAGCTGAGTGAATTATATGTCAATGAGATTGTTCGGTTACATGGGATGCCTGTATCTATTGTTTCGGACCAAGACCCGCAATTTACCTCACGCTTTTAGCAGAGTCTTCAGGTGGCATTAGGGGCAGATCTGTGGTTCAGTACTGCTTTTCATCCTCAGACGGACGGTTAGTCCGAGCGCACTATACAGATCTTGGAGGATATGTTATGAGCTTGTGTGCTTAATTTTTGGGGTTTTTGGGAGGATCACCTACCGTTGATAGAGTTTGTGTATAACAACAGTTATCAATCCAGTATTGGGAAGGCGCCTTTTGAGGCTTTGTATGGTAGGTCTTGTAGATCCCCGGTATGTTGAACCGGGGTTAGAGTAGGAAACGATGGAAAATATCTCGATGATTTGCCAACGTTTAACGACGACCTAGAGTCATCAGAAGAATTTCTCTGATTGGAGGAGAAGGCCTTTGGAGTTTGAGGTGGGGGATCACGTATTTCTAAAAGTCTCGCCACGCCGAGATTTGATGAGATTTAGTCGTTGTGGGAAGCTATTACCATGTTTTATTGGGCCATTCAAGATCCTTGAGAGGATTGGGGAGGTGGCATACTGTCGAGCTTTACCTCCTTAGTTGGCCTCTATGCACAACGTGTTTCATATTTCCATCCTTTGGAAGTACGAACCTGACCCGTCACATGTTTTGGATTGGACTGAGTTACGGGTGGATTAGGATGTTACTTATGAGGAGCGACCCATGAAAATCGTAGACACGAAAGAACAAGTGTTGAGAGGGAAGTCCATTGCTTATGTCAAGATTTTGTGGCTTTATCACGGAGTCGAGGAAGCGATGTGGGAGTTTGAGTTTGATGTTCATTATAGATATCCGAAGTTGTTTGCTTCAAGACCTTGTAGCAAATTTTGGGGGTAAAATTCCTTTAAGGAGGGGAGAGTTGTGAGACCTAGTTCCATTTTATTTTCAGAAGGTTTAGTCCTGCTTCTTTCTTCAGGTTTTTTCCGGGTGATGGGCGCTCGAGCGGTGTCATGCCCCATACTCCGGGTCATGTGAAACACCCATAAACAGCCAAGATAACACCCAACCCGGGAATACACTCTCAATATAAAACATAAATACATTTTGTATAATCGCCAAACGACTTACATTACACGATACCAACGCCAGAAAACATGTTACAGCATACACGTTCAAAATTAGCAAAAAAAGACTACAGCTCTTCCACCCCTCTAGCAACCCCGGATCAACCTGCGTGACCGGTACTTGAAAAACATTTCAAATCCCACATCGTGAGCCAAAGCACAGCAAAAACTGGACAAGCATGCAAAATAAGCTAAACATGTTAGGAAAACGTGGTGTAGTTTTTGACTCTCTTTTAAGCCTTAAAATAGTTTGAAAACACGGCTCGCATGAGCCGCAAAATAACAGATATATATAAGCAACACATGAACAAATATCTAAGCCGACTTTCACAAGCCCCGATAAGCTAACTCATGCAATCAATGCACTACGCCCAACACACTATGAACAACACACCCAACGCATATCTCTCCAGGACCTCGTATTCGTCCTTCAGAGTCACACACACTGTCTTTATGATCACGTTTCCATCCTTGAAACTATGCATATCATCCTAATAGATATCATACCATAGTTAAGGGAAAGCAGTAAAAACACAGATAAAGGTAACAACTATAGGCTCCTGCCCACTACCCTAGTCACCACTTAAGGCCTTCTCGGTAATGGCAAGTTCTATACGGAGTTACAACAACATAAACAACGCCATTCACGGAGGCAACCGACTTAGTTTACGGGTTCACAACCCGATGGCCCTAAGCACCCACTAACCACTTAGTTTACGGGTTCACAACCCGAGGGCACTAAGCACCCACCAACCCTGCATGATCAGGGCCACATTCCGGTCCTTTAGATACCCACATGCACACACATGACACAAGGATCTTCTCGGGCTTTCACCGAAGGACCACTGCCCCATCTAACATTTCTTGACCGTTCATCGAAGGACCACTGCCCCATCTAACATTTCTCGGGCTTTCACCAAAGGGCTATTACCCCATCTAACGCAACACATGCCACCCGTGTATACGACACACGCAACGTACGCAACACGTGCAACACACACAATGCACGCAACATGTGCAACTCATGCAATATGCATCATATGCATCCGCTCCTTAGAGCCCACATATACATGCCTATAAACCTATGAGTTTTAAAGCATAAACCACGTAATTCCGTTACGTAATCTGTACATAAGTAAGCAGTTATAAATGCACATAACTAGTTATAAACGCACATAGCCATATATAACTTCACATCATGATGGCACCCGTCACATAACCGACATCCACTCACATATACTACAAACAACCCACAAAACCACGCCTAACTCAAAGGCCAACACTCAACTCATAAAACCCGATTCTCACAAACCAACACCCTTTTCCCAAAAAGGACCACGGGCCCTAAACACGCCCAACACGGCCATCACAACCCACGACGCCCAGTCGCGCTTAACATAAACCCAACGGTGAATAAACGCCACGCGTCTAACCGTGCACCAACACCCACGTCTAACCATGCACGTCACCCAAAGACGGCATCTAAACAAACAAACGAGGCCACTACGTGACTCTCGAAACCACAACACGATGAACCAAATCCTGAAACCCAACCACCGAACCACAAACACACAACCCAGCACCTCAGTCAACTGGACCCCAACCCCTAGTCGATTGAAAACACACTGGAAAAGCCAAAAAAATGCCCAAAAGCATTGTCCAATCGACTGACCCCCATGGTCAAGTCGACTGAACCCACAGAATCATAATCCAATCAATTAACCCCACGGTCCAGTCAACGGGGCTGTGGCAAAAATCGTTTTTGAGCTACAGGTTTAGTCCTCAAAACCTCCGTCCAACACTCTCGGATATCCACACACCTAGGCCTAACACTAAGACCACAAAAGAAACTCTCGGATATCCATCCACCGAAATCGACTAAAAATGGTTTTTAACCCAAAAACCCAACTTTTAAATAAAATCAGATCTACAGCAATCTAACAGGTAAAAACACGCATGATTACACGTAGCACCCTTATAAGATATGAGAGTCTAGGATCCTACTTCAGTGAGTTAAAAACTCAATGCCTCGAATCACGTGTAAAATTGAGCTTCACCAGAATGGAATTCTGTCCGGATGAACGCGTAACCCACCATGCCAAAAACAAGGATTCGCTGTTGGATAGTTGAAAACTGAGCCCCGGGCCCCGAGAAGTTAGAGAGAAGGCAGAGAGAAAATTGAAGAAACTTAGTAGAGAAATTTTGAAAATATCTTTTGAAAATATTTAACTCCAGATATTTATAGGCCTCCAAAATATCATTTTTTGAAATTTTTCAAAATTCGTACCGCAACGTCCCACGGCCCGTAGAACCTGCCCTGCATGCATATCTAACCCTGATCATGCATCAAAAGCATATAAAAATATATTTTCACATAAACATGACACACTCGTCGAAAAACACCGAAAAAAAACGGGTCAGAGCCTCACAACACTACCCATGGTCAAAACAATAAACCGTCGATCGCAATCGACACAGGCATACAAGATGGTCAGCTAAACCATTCCTAGCTTGTAGTCAAACAAGGTCAGGTATCCTAAACAATGGCTAACTATCTCAACAACATGGGTTCTACAACTCACCCCAACTTCACATCGTCACCAACCACTGCCTCAATGCAACACATCGCCCACGGAATCCTTCATCAACTCCCAAACAGATACAATGAAGAAACTGGCCCAAGGTCTGCATACTCAAAAAGTACCTCTGCTTGCTGAAGGCATAGCTACATCATCAGGCACGGTCAGTGTCTTCGAAGCACTAGGAGCTATAAGTGCATACGCTCGGGGAAATGTCACTTTGTCCTGTCCACCATAATTTAGCGCTATCGGCTGTCGTACCGACTGAACTGATGTACTCCCACCTGCCATTCGAAAAGTCTAAACCACAGGATACTAATGTCACTCCTGCACATACGAACCCTTTGGTGTGCCCACTATACTCGGCGCACTCTCACTCTGGGGACAAGTCCTGCGAATATGTCTAAGTTGGCCACATCCATAAAAAATCTGCGACTCCCTCCCCTATGACTGAACTAATACCGAACCCTAGGACTGCTTCTGCTGCGGGCAATCCTCTACACGATGTTCGAGCTGCCTACATC
>JAUMHN010431942.1:0-12200 GCA_032360265.1 Heliamphora ciliata
CAACTTTGTGACAAAGGATACAAAGTTGTGTTTGATCATGCTAAGTGTGTTATTGAAGATTCAACCAATAACAAAGTTATTCTTGAAGGACATAGGTATGAAAATATTTATACATTTACTCTAAATGATCTTCCTTAGAATGACACCAAGTGTTTAGCCGCCTTGAGTGATAGTTGGTTATGGCATAGAAGGCTTCAACATGCACACATGAACTTGATTTCCAAACTTTTGAAAAAAGAATTAGTGATTGAGTTACCCCAAATCAAATTCAAAAAAGACAAAGTGTGTGATGCATGTCAACAAGGCAAACAAATTAGAAGTTTTTTTCATTCTAAAAATGAGATTTTAACTTCTAGGCCATTACAACTATTGCATATGGACTTATTTGGTCCAACAAGGACTTTAAGCCTTGGAGGCAAGAGATATGCCTTTGTTATTATAGATTACTTCTTTAGATACACTTGGGTACTATTCTTAACTCATAAGGATGAAGCCTTTGTCTCTTTTACAAAACTGTCTAGGAGAGTTCAAAATGAAAAAGGTTTTCAAATTACAAGTATCCGAAGTGATCATGGTAACAAATTTGAAAACAAAGATTTTAAAAAGTTTTGTGATGAAAATGGTATTAACCATAATTTCTCTGCTCCTAGAACCTCTCAACAAAATAGAGTTGTTGAGAGGAAAAATAGGACATTAGAAGAAATGACTAGAACCATGCTCTGTGAAAATAATCTACCAAGATACTTTTGGGCCGAGGCTGTAAACACTGTTTGTTTTATCATAAACAGAGTTATGATAAGAGCATCTCTCAAGAAAACCCCATATGAGTTATAGAATAGAAGAAAACCTAACATCAGTTATTTTCTCACATTTGGCTGCAAATGTTTTGTTTTAAATAACAACAAAGAATTTTTGGACAAGTTCGATGCAAAATCTGATGAAGGTATTTTTATAGGATATTTATATATAGTAAAGCATATAGAGTTTTCAACAAAAGGACCCTAGTTGTTGAAGAATCTATATATGTTATTTCCGATGAAGCTAACCTTGGTTCTTCAAAGAATTTTTGTGAAGATAACCTTTTAGATATAGAAAAAGATGTTGAAGATATCTTCATCAAAGATAAAGAAGATCCAAATCAAGAGAAAGCTTTAAATTCTCAGTAAAATGTAGTCTAGCAGATTGCAGAGTCTGAAACTCTAGAAAATTCAGAATTACCTAAAGAGTGGAGGTACTCTCACGGTCACTAAAAAGATTTAATCATTGGTGATCCATCTCAAGGTATCAAAACTCGCTCTTCTTTACATAATGTTTGTGGTAATTTAGCATTCCTTTCTCAAACTAAACCAAAACATTTTGAGGAAGCTGAAAATGATGAATTTTAGATCTTGGCTATGCAAGAAGAGCTAAATTAATTTGAATGAAACAAAGTTTGGACTTTAGTCCAAAGACCTAAAGAACAGTCTATTATTGGTACAAAATAGGTTTTTAAAAATAAAATGGATAAAAATGGAGTAGTTCTAAGGAACAAAACTCGATTGGTAGCCCAAGGTTACAATCAAGAAGAAAGCATCGATTTTGATGAGATTTTTGCTCCTCTGGCTAGGCTTGAAACCATTAGAATGTTGCTTATTTTTGTATACTTTAAAAACTTCAAACTCTATCAAATGAATGTCAAGAGTGCCTTTTTAAATGGTTTTATCTCGGAGGAAGTTTATGTGAAACAACCTCCTAGCTTTGAAAATCTAGATTTTTCAAATCATGTTTTTAAACTTACCAAGGCTCTCTATGATTTAAAGCAAGCGCCAAGAGCTTGGTATGAAAGACTTAGCAAATTCTTGATTAGAAATGATTTTTCTAGAGAAAAAATTGATACCACCATTTTTATCAAGTCTCAAGGAAGTGACATGCTAATTGTACAAATTTATGTTGATGATATAATTTTTAGTGCAACTAACAAATCTCTTTGCAAGAATTTTGCTAAGTGTATGCAGAAAAAATTCGAAATGAGCATGATAGGTGAACTCAACTACTTCCTAGGACTTCAAATCAAACAATATCAAGAAGGAATCTATATCAATCAAGCTAAATACACAAGAGACATATTGAAGAGGTTTGACATGCTGAAAGCAAAGCCTATGGGAACTCTAATGTGTCCTACAACGAAGCTTGATAAAGATGAAGATGGCATAGCAGTGGATGAAAAGCGTTATAGAGGTATGATCGGATCCCTCTTATTTTTAACTACTAGTAGACCGGATATTATGTTTAGTGTTTGTATGTGTGCTAGATTTCAATCTAATCCTAAGGAATCACATGTAACCGCTGTTAAGCGTATCCTTTGATACCTCTTAGGAATACAAAATCTAAGATTATTTTATCTTAGAGGAATAGCCTTTGAGTTATTTGGCTATTTGGATGCTGATTTTGCCGAATGTAAAGTAGATAGAAAAAGCACAAGTGGTACTTGTCAATTCCTAGGACACTCTTTAATATCTTGGTTTAGCAAAATGCAAAACTCAGTAGCCTTGTCTACAGCCGAGGCTGAGTATATTGCAGCTGAAAGCTATTGTGCACAAGTTCTTTGGATGAAACAACAATTAGAGGACTATGGCTTTCACCTAGATCATATTCCTATAAAATGTGATAACACAAGTGCAATCAACATATCTAAGAATCCTATACAACACTCAAGAACCAAGCACATAGAAATTAGATATCATTTTATAAGAGATCATGTGCAAAAAGAAAACATTGAACTTGAATTTATAGGCACAGATTACCAATTAGCGGATTTTTTCACAAAACCTTTAAATGAAGAAAGAATATGCTTTATTATAAGAGAACTTAATATGTTATATGCTCCAAATTGATGATTTATATGCCATTACCATGTCTTTTATTGCATTTCATTATGCTTGATATTCTTTCTTGAATGTGAAAATGTGTTGACACAAATGTGTGAAGTATCGACACAAAACTGTATAGAAGTGGCACTGGGAATAAAAGTGTTGACCCCATTCTATTCAGTGTCGACACCGTAGTTTTTCTTAACTCTCGGTAAATTTGTGTCGACACCAATCTTAACTAGGTCGACCCAAATAGCCAAAAAGTGTCGACACCAACTTAAATTGTGTCGACACCATCGCTCTGTTTCGATACCTACACTTGACACGAAATGTGTTGACACCAAATGAAATTTGGGTCGACACAAATTGTTACATCTATAAAAAGATACGTCAGTCCCTGAAACGTTATTTCGTTTCCTGCTTTCCTTAAAACTGTTCGTCTCCCGCCTTCTTCTCCTCAAACCCTGAGTCGACCCTCTCTCTTCTTCTCAAATTCAAAACTAAATCCATCAAGATGCCACAAAAAACTATAGGAAAAGGATCGAAACGGACTAAAGAGGGCTCACCTTCAAGCCCTAGGACCTCGAAAAGGAAGAAGACAACCAAGGCGACAACGACTACGTCGGCGACTGCAACAACTTCCATCCCACAAAATGTTGCCTCCTCTGAGGTAATCTTATTTGAAAACTCTAAATCTCGTCAACTTTACTTTTCTTCATTTGTGAACCGAAAAATTTGCCCCGATCGCTCTATAGATTTCGCCTTTTTTAATTCCATCAAGATGAGGTTTATGGACCTCTTCTCAAGCCTTGGGTGGAAAAGGCTTCTTCAGATCCAAGAGCCTCACTATCCCACCTTAGTCAAATCATTTTATGCCCAATGCACATTCCCCTAATTCCGTGCACTACCATCACCACTTGGGTGAATGGTAAAGAAATTACTATGACCCCCTCTTCACTCAATGAAATCTTAGATATTTTCCCTAGTGATAGTTGTGTTTACCACAATCAGAAACCTATCGAGGTTGAAGGCTTTTCTTTTTCTGATATTGTCAAAAATATCTTTGAAAACGAGGACATTGACCCATCCAAGCCCTTAGAGGCCAACACCCTAAAATCACAAATGCGCATCTTACACCATATGGTCAACCATATTTTCCTGCCACAAATGAAAAAATTTGATAACGTTTTTATATGCACATCTTTATTATGTGGTGTATTTTGGAGAAGAAAAACCTAAACCTAGGTTTTCTTTTCATCTCTCATATGTTTCACTCCCACGGCAAGAAAAATTCCTCTCTGCCACACGGGATGTACCTGACAAAAGTGTTTCGACACTTTAAAGTCAATATTTCTGAGAAAAAGGCCATTGCCTTTTCTAAACATGATCTTTATGGGAAGTCCTCCCTAAAGCACATGCAAATTGCATGTGTGGATGGTGCTTGGACCACCATTCCCAGAGGTACTCCATCGTCTGTCAGGACTGCTCTTCTTCCTCCTCGTGATGTATCCTCCATCCCTATCGACCTTGATTCACCACCATCTAGACCTAATCACTGTGGACTCTTTAATACTCCTGGTCCATCTCACGCTACTCCTCCTCACACCACATCAACCCCTGTTCCCCCTGTTGCATCATCATCATCTATTCCAGTTCAAGTCGACAACTCTAAAATCCTTTCATCAATCAACTCCTTGTCTTCAAAAATCACTCTCTTCCAGGCCAAAGTCGATTCAAATTTCTTTGATTTGTATTATACCATCTCATTCCTCTCTGAAAAAGTAAAACACCTTGATAAGACAAATCAGAGCCTCAGACGCGACGTAAAAAACGCCACCGATGCAGGAAGGGCCCTTCGCAAAACCATGGATGAAAACATTTTATCCATAGTGAATTGCAACAAGGCAATCCTCCATCAAGTGCGCAAAGAATACGATCAAGGCATCGTCACCGCTATCCATGCAAATGCTCAGAAGGTGGAAGAACACCTCCAATGGATCAAGGAAGCCTGGGCTAAGCAGTTAAGCCCAAAGAAACCAAAGAAGAAAAGACCGCACGCCTTAAAAGGAAAGTTGACCTCGCTTTGGCAGCTCGCTGGGAATCCCTTGTAGTCGGTGAAGCCAAAGACGAACGATCACGCGCCGCCAAAGAACGAGCCTCTGCAAGCAAGAAGAAGGCCAAGGCAAAAAAAGATTTCAAGAAATTCATGGATGATCAGTAGCCCCCTTTTTTTTTGATAATTCCAAAAGGGGAGTGTTTACGGTAAACAGAAGGGGAATATAGAAGTGAAGGGGAGAGAAGAGAGATGTTGAAGTTAAAGTTAAAGTTCAAACAATTTTTTTAAAGTTTTTATGGAAGGTGAAGATGTATCTGCTTAACATACATTTTTTTTTTGTTTGAACATTTTTTTGTCTTGAATGAATGTTATCACAATTGATCTCATATCTGTTCGTTACATCTTATTCTTTTCGATATGATTGTGTGTTGAATGGATTACATATGAAATTGGATGTGATTAGTAAAATCACTTTGCACATATTCACTATTTTGCATGAATTAGAATAAATTCTGAATGCTTCTTGATCTCTTGTGCAAATTATGTCAAAAATTGTATATTTTCATTCTGATGTTGCCCAGCCTCTATAATTGCTTTCATTGTTTAAGGCATATCGATAAGAGGAGAACCCTTGTTGAAAAATATTTTAAATTGTTTTCTAGAAAATGGTAATATTGTTGTAATCATCAAAAAATAGGAGATTGTTAGCCCAAGGATTTTTTAATTTGATTTTGATGATTTTTCATAATTCATTTTCTAAGAATAAATGATTTTAAATGAATAATATTTTATGTTTTCAAAATGAAAGTGTTAACACATTTTGAACAATCAAAGTTGACACCCTAGCAAAAAAATGACTTTTATCTCAAAAAAGGTTCAAACACTTAAGCATTCTTCAATTAGAATATTTTGTATTGATCTTAATTGAGAAATAAGTCAAACACTCATAAGGCAAAGTATACTTGAAACTTATCAAGTGTGTCAACACCCATTGATCAAATGGTTTGGCACCCTAGCGTTTTTACAAGTTGATCGTCAGGTACCAAAACGTTAGTGTCGACACAAACCAGTCTTGTGTCAACACAAAAATGTCGAAGTGCCCTGAACTCAATTTGAGTCGACACAAACATATTTTGTGTCGACACAAAAGTGATTCTTACTTTTAGTTTCCAAAAGTTTGGGTCAACACAAATGAAAATTATGTCGACACAAAACAACCGAGACCTCCTGCAGATTTTTGGTGTCGACCCCAAGACACGTTGTGTCGACCCAAAAATCCCGAACCTGCTGCAAAATTTTGGTGTCGACCCCAAGAGCAAATGTGTCGACACAAAACAACCGAGACTGTCTACAGAATTTTGGTGTCAACCCTAGTTATCAAATGTGTCGACACAAAAGTATCGAGGCTTTCTGCAGAAATTCGTGTCGACACCAAAGGTAAGTTGAGTCGACACAAAGTTGTCCTTCGAATGCTAAAGTTTCAAACGAGTCGACATAGATTCAAATGTATCGACCCCAGAACGTTGGAAGGTAAAGTGCAGAAATTGTGTCGACCCCTCAGAAGATTTGTGTCGACCCAACCACTTGATGAACCCTGCTCTAGACACATTGTGTTGACACCAAAGCTATTTGTGTCGGCCCTAAAGACGAAAATTCAAAATACGACAGATCTCGACGGTTAGATTTTTGGCATTTATTGCTCTCTCCTACCTCCAACGATCAAGAACTCACAAGAACTTATATAAGGAGTTAAATCTCAGCATTTAAGAAGGTTGGAGACTTGCATTTACTGTTCCATTGCTCAAATTAATCTCAGAAATCATCAAGCTTACATTTATTGCTACAATTCCAGTTCTTGTTTCTCATCTCTCTTTATCCTTCATTTATTGTAAATTATTTCTGTAAAGAGAGTGAGTGCTCTTCATTTATTACACCTCATTTATTGTAATCAATGGTGAGTCACCCTTTAGCCTTTGAGTGAGTGAGTGAAACTCATCAAAGAAGAGTTCAAGAGAGATTAGAAGAAAACAAAGACTTATTTTCATAGGATCTTCTTGAAGCTGAAATAGGCTTGTGAATGTGCCCATAAACATTCAGATAGCTCAAGTGAAAACTTGAAACTTGTAAAGGCTTGAAATACGCCCGTGAAGTATTCTATATAGTGAAAATACTTATGGGAGATCTTGAGAAGTGGATGTAGGTTAGGATAAAGCCTAACCACTATAAATCCCCGGTGTCTGGTTCTATTTATCTATCCCTCATCTTTTAATATTTGCATTGCTTAAATATTTGCATATTTTGATTTATTGCAATATCAAAAAGTTTTTGAAAAAGATTTTTAAATTGCTATTTATTTTTTAAAACCCAATTCACCCCCCTCTTGGGTTGCCTAGATCTAACAAAAAGTATATCCGTAAGATCATAAGGATACACGGTATACCTGTTTTCGTAGTATCTGACCGCGATTCGCGCTTTACATCCAAGTTTTGGTAGGGTCTACAAACAGCTTTAGGAACATAACTCTGTTTTAGTACATCTTTTCATCCGCAGTCAGACAGACAGTTAGAGAGAACTATTCAAACACTAGAAGATATGCTTAAGGCCTGTGTTATGGACTTTCGCAGAAGTTGGGAGAGGCACTTACCGTTGGTAGAGTTTGCGTATAATAACAGTTATCATGTTAGTATTAGTATGGCACCGTACGAGGCCTTATATGGGCGACCTTGTCGGCCACCTATCTGTTGGACTGAGGCAGGAGAGAAAAGTTTGCTAGGATCCGATCTGGTGATGGAAACGATATAGAAGATTAAGCTGATTCGTCAACGCCTTCTCACAGTGCAAAGCTGACAAAAAGAGTTATGCTGATCAGAGGCACCGACCGTTAGAGTTTGAAGTTGGAGATCATGTTTTTCTAAAGATCCAGCTGTGCCGTGGAATTATTCAGTTTGGGAAGAAAGGAAAGTTGTCCCCCTGCTTCATTGGACCGTTCGAGATTCTGCAAAAAGTGGGAGCCGCTGCTTATCGTTTAGCGCTACTCCCACAGTTAGCAAGTGTTCACAATGTCTTTCATGTATTAATGCTACGAAGGTACAAGCCTAGCTCTACTCACGTTTTGAGCTAGGAGGAGATTAGTTCGGACCAGGATACGACATTCGAGGAGAAGGCAGTGAGAATCCCCGATCATCGAGAGAAAGTTCTGTGAAGCAAGACGATTCTATTAGTACGCGTTCTATGGCAACATCAAGGAGTTGAAAAATCAACATGGAAATGTGATGACACCATACGTGTGACCTACTTGCACCTTTTTGCCGTCTGAATTTCGAGGCCGAAATTCTTTTAAAGGGGGGTAGATTGTAACGATCTAAGTTTTCGAAATTTTTTTTAATAAATCAAATATTGTTTAAATATAATAATAAATAAGATATATAAAGAATAATAAATAGTTTAATAGTATAATTTGTTTTTAGAAGGTGATAATCGAATTAAGAAAGAGTTAAGAAAGAAAGAGTCTAGATCTTTATTTTGTAGAATTAAGAAAGAGTCTAAACTATTCGTCTCAAACTGAAGCCGTTATCGTCGTGCTGTCGTAGAAAACCGAATAAGGTAACCGAAATCACTAGTTTCGCAACGCATCGGTATTTATTCACTTATTTTGATTTTAGTTCCAATTAGTTACTTTATGTTAATATATATGATGAATATTTTGATATTAAGAGGTTATTTTTAATATAAACAATTAATCGAAAAAAAAATAACCAAATAGTAGTTTTGCGCCGTTTCAATATTTAATTACTTCGATGAATCCTATGATCATATAGTCGCTGAATTTTTGAATATTTATGAAAAATATTCTAAATTTAAGAGGGTTCATTTTTGTGAGACGCTGTACCATTTTATTTTCATATTTATGCATATTTGGTGTTTTGTACACGTGTTGGTGTTTTTGCTTTAATATACTTATATGAGTTATGATGTATATTTTGGTTAATCGGAGTATACGGGGTTGGTCCCGGGGCCTGCGGGGAGTTTCTGCGCGAATTTCAAAAATTCAAAAAAAATATATTTTGGAGGCCTATAAATATCGGGAGTTAGATATTTTCAAAACTTAACTCCTAAGTTTTCTCTAAAATCTCTCTGCCTTCTCTCTAACTTCTCGGGGGCCCGGGGCTTGGTTTTTAATAAACCAACTGCTGATCCTTAGTATCGGCAACGTGGTCTACGCATCCAACCGGACGAATTTTGATTTCGACTAAGCTCGGATTTGCACGTGGATCGAGGCGTCGGGTTTTTGACCCAATGAGGTAGGATCTCAGATTCTACTGCTATATAAGGGTAGCATATGTAATCTTACACTGTTTCACCGTTTAAAAATGCATGAAATGTGATTCTATATTTTAGATCTGATTTTTGATTTAAAACTATTTTTCGACAATCTCGGTGGATAGAAGTATGTTTTGCGGGTTTTCCTTTGAGGTTGTGGTGCGAGGCTTGGGCGTGTTGATGTTTGAGGGTGTTTGATGAGTGTTTGATGGGTGTTTGGAGGTTCGATTTGAGTTTTGGGAGTAAAAACCAGTGAACCCGTTGCCAAGAACAAAATCTGGGAAAGTTCAGTCGACTGGACCTTGGAGGTCAGTCGTCTGAATCATGCTTTGGGGAGTTCAGCCGACTCGACCAGGAGGGTCTGTCGACTGAAATTGCTTCTATTTTTGGTTCTCTTTTCCAGAGAGTTTTTTAGTCGACTGGGGGCTTGGGGCAGTCGACTGGGGTCCTGTGTGGGCTGTTGGTGTTGGTTTTGATGGTTCGGGTGGTTTGTTTGGGCAAAAGATGGTTTACAAAAGAAGATTTTTATGAAAACTTTTGGGAGAAACGTGTTTATTAAAGGTTTGGAGCTAACCCTGGAGTTGAGGCTCGCTTTCTAAAACGTTTGCATGAAAATATGTTTTTACATCCTTTGGTTTGATCTCCATGGCTTCATGGATTGGATCTCTTGCTTATACATGTATTGTATAACTGCTTTTGGGAAAAATATTTTTAAAATGTTTTGTTTTGATCTCCTGGTGAGGGATGGATCTATGTACATGTACAATGTACTGATTTGAGAAAAATTTTTAGAAGACTATCTAGATGTACCGGGATGATGTGTATGTGGCACGAGTTGCTCTCAGTGTAAGTTCAGAAACGTGCGTAGAGTAGGTACTCAGGTCCTTCGGGTTAATCCCCGTAAACTGAGGCTGATGAGTGCTCAGCTCCCTCGGGGTCGTAACCCGTAAATTGAGTGGTACGTTCATGGTGCTCCGTATAGAACCTGTGTGTATCTAGGCGATTCCACGATATCTGGGGGCTAGATACTTGACAGGAGTCTATAGTTGTGACCTCTGTCCCCTTGTGATAGAGTCGGTACATTGGATCATACTCTTCTTTGTCGCAATGGTGCATTCCGCGAGGGAACGATGTTTTTTATTACTGTTTTTCCTTAACTATGGTTGGTTATTTGCAATAGTTGCATCACATGATTTTAAAGATGAAAACATGGTTTTACGTTAATAAAATCGTTTTGGGAGACTTGTGTAGTTTGGTTGGAAAACTTGAGGGTTTTGGATGGAAACCTGTTTTGGTTTTGTGGTTGAGTTCGCTCCCAGCATATGATTGCATATTCCTGCTTTATAGCTTATTATTTGTTTTCTATTGGGTTTCGGCTCACGGGTGAAAATTTTCTGTAAAACCATTTTTAAGTGATGATGTGGATGAGGAGTAGCATGGTGGTGCCCGCGGTGGCGGAAGACTTTTATAATTTTTCTTCTTTTTGGTATGCTTGTTCCTGAAGGCAGGTTTTGTACGCTATAAGGCGATATATTATATGCATGTTGAACTGTATGTCTTTTCTTATGAGAGATACACTATGTTGGGTATTCCATTGGTTTCAACAGGTGGATTTTAAGGTATGAAAACCTATATTTTCATATAAATTAGATGTTTGGTGAATTTTCACGTGACCCCGGGTTTTGAGGTGTGACAGCTTGGTAACAGAGCTCTGGGTTCGAATACCAAAGAGCCATGGAAAAAGGGGTTTATCACCCGGTGAGGTTGATTGTGTATGCTTGCTTGCATGTGTTTAAACGTTGGTTTATAACATGTTAATAGCTTTCTGAGCATGATAGTATGTATATGTGGGCATAGAGGTTGAATCTCAGGATTGGTGAGTCTTGCCTTCGGGTGTTTAGTCTAATATGTTTAGGAGCCAAGTTAGAAGCGCGTTTGGCCGACGTGTATTCTAGCAAGGAATCTGAATACGTTATCTAAATTGACGAGTCTGTCTTATTAGTTCTCCTCGGTATGTGAGACGTGTTTGCATAATCTTATGTGACTATGTGATAGCATGATTACGTGTTTATGTTACGTAGTAGCATGTTGTAGGAAAGATTATCTTGCTTATATTGCTTCCTATAGAATTATGTCCACGCGGGGAGTGCGGGGACTGGACCGTGGCCCAGGACGTGCCTATGTTCAGGTTCCAGAGGAAGAGAATATTCCTGCCCCACAGGAACAAGTGGGTGGTACTGATGTTGGTGGCGTTGATGTCGTCCATGAGATGTTAGCTACTATGAGAGCTATGGCAGAAGCTAGCAAGGCTAGTGTGCGGGTTCCAGAGCCGAGGGCTTCTGTGGCCATGCGGGAGTTCCGGCGGTTGGATCCTCTGACCTTTTCTGGAGAGCCGGATCCCATGGTGGCTACTGAGTGGTTAGAAGTGACCACTTCTGTCTTTGATATTCTGGATATTGAAGAGGATGTTTTGCGTATAAAGTTGGCAGCGTTCCAACTGCAGGAAGATGCTAGAGAATGGTGGAAGTTTGCCAAGACCACTGTGGATGAGATGTGGGCTGCTTTCACGAGAGTCTTCTTAGAGAAGTATTTCCCGAGATCTTCGAGGGATACTTACCGTGAGGAGTTCCTCTCCCTTGTTCAGGGGAATTTGTCTGTGGTTCAGTACGAGGCCAAGTTCGTGAATCTGTCACGGTTCGCACCTGAAATGGTATCTATGGAGGAGTTGCGCACTCAAAGGTTTGAGAGGGGACTTCGACCTGCTATTAAGGATAGGGTTGCAGATCTGGATATAGAGGTGTACATCAAACTGGTGGAATCTGCTATTCGTCGAGAACTCGTTGGCAGATAGCCGCAGGATTAGAGAGAGCAGGAGCCAGCAAGGCAGTGGAGATGCATAGTTCTAGGGGCGCAGGGGCAAGCGCCAGAGGTCGTCTGGACCTAGTTCTCGTTTTGCTGGATCATCTCAGCCGCAG
>JAUMHN010431963.1:0-12198 GCA_032360265.1 Heliamphora ciliata
TTCAGCACTGGTGGTTTCACAAGCAAGAGGAGAATGGAAGGTCAGGGACTTAACCTTGATTCTCTATCATCAAGAGCCACAGAAACTGATACCGTGTTTCGAATCAGTGATCTTTACCCACGTGCCAAGACTGCAGAACAAGTTCCCTGACGCACTAGCCACCCTAGCATCCATGATTGACATACCATCTGGAGTTAGAATGAGGCCTTTGATAATTGAACAGAAGAGGAAGCCGGCATACGAGACGACGGCCACAATCGAGGAAAGCACTGACAACCTTCCAAGTTACTTTGACATTCAGAACTTCGTAGAGAAAGGAGAATATCCCAAGTTTGCCAGGAAAAAGGACAAGAGAGTAATGCGATGATTATCCGCACAATTCGTCATTTGCGGTGGTAGACTATACAAACGAGGGCATTCTAGGGTCAATAAGTTGTGTGTCAACGCTGAAGAAAGACAAAAGTTGATGAAGGAGATACACACGGGTGTCTGTGGGCCACACATAAGTGGGAACATGTTAGCCATGAAAATCCTACAACAAGGGTACTTTTGGATGACAATGGAGATAGACTGCATACAGTTCGTGCAGAGGTGCCACAAATGTCTGATTCACGCAAACCTTATGCACGTTCCCCCATCTCAGCTGTATAACCTGACGTCACCATGGTCGTTCTCAATATGGGCATCGATGTGATCGACAAGGTAACACCAAAGGAATCAAATGGACACGAGTTTATCTTAGTGACCATTGATTACTTTACTAAGTGGGTAGAAGCCGCTTCCTACTCAATATTGAAAGCCTCTCATTTTGCTAAGTTTATCAAGCAAAATATCATTTGTCGGTACGGAGTTTCCCATGAGGTCATTTTAGATAATGGCTCGCACTTTCAAGGGGAAGTTTTGGATTTTTTTGAGGAATACCAGATAGTTGCTCACAAGTCCTCACCGTATCAGCTATAGACCAATGGAGCAGTCAAAGCGGCAAACAAGAACGTCAAGAAAAACTTGCAAAAGACGATCAACTCACACAAGGACTGGCCGGAACATCTACCATTTGCACTTTGGGGATACAAAACGTCGATCAGAACTTCAACTGGAACTACGCCATACTCTTTATTGTATGGGATGGAAGCCGTGCTTCCCATTGTAGTAGAAATCCCTTCACTAAGAGTAATGGCTGAGGCCAGTATTCTAGAAGCAGAATGGCAGAGGAACCAGATGGAAGAGTTGCTGCTGTTTGATGAAAGAAGGCTACAGGCACTGTTTCACGTACAAGGATACCAAAGGAGAATAGCTCGAGCATTCAATAAGAAGGTCAAGACTCGGGATCTCAGGGAGGGAGATTTGGTTCTTAAGAAAATTAGAGCTCCTATCTTCGACCCGAGAGGCAAGTTTAAGCCGAACTAGTCCAGAACGTTTCTCATCAAAACCATCATGACCGATAGTGCAGTCATTATTATGAATTTAGATGGCAATGTGTTTTCCACTCTAGTTAACCTCGATCAATTCAAAAAGTATTATCCTTGAGGCAAAAATAAAAATAAAATAAAAGCTCGCTGAGTTGAAAACCAAAAGGCAACTCAGGCAAAAGTTAGAGCAACCTGCAAGGTCGAAAATCCGAAAAGGAGACCTTGGCAAAAGTTAGGACATCACAAAAGAGAGTGTCAATACCCGAGTGAAAATCAAGCCCGAACTACGTTATGGCCTGAATCCATCTTTTTGGGATACGTAGGCAGCTTCTTTTGAGAAGTCCAGCCACATTCTGTGTTTTAAACCATTTTGAATCCGAGTAAGGCCAATGTAAATTTATCTTTAAATTTTGATAATAAAGTTATTCAAACTGTGGATAAATTTAAACCATTTTGAAAGTGGGAGTTTTTCATTGCTTTAATTAGAGCCACAAAGTTTTTAAAGGGAGGGCACGTAAGTCCCAAACTCTACAAACAAAAGAGGAAAGCTATGAAATCTTTAAGAAAAAGCAGGAGGCCTCAAATCCTTCTCCTTTTTGCTACTTGTTTTCCGTATTCTTTATCTTTCTTCTCCCGATCCTGCATCATCTATGTCTTGTACTAAGTAAAAAGCTCGAAACATTGCAACTCTTGCATTTCCATACGTGAACGAGAGGGCTAGGCATCCTGATACAGTGTTAGAAATGGAGCTCGCAGCACAGATGAGAATAGACGACCTCAAATACTGGGAAAGATGATCTGACTGCGACCGAACTGGCGCATGATCCGATGGGGGTAATAGAAAGTAGTCTGACGCAAACCAATCAACAGAACACCAGGGTGATCCATGGTAATCAGAGTCATGGCAGGGATCTACCATCAGGGGCACTACCAAGTAATATCTGAGCCAGTTAGGGATGAGAGGTACTGTCGCCAGCCTGTCTCGGTGTTACATATCAGATAACAGGAGAGGTAAACAAAAACTGTAGCACTGTGTCTATCAGTATGTGGTTTTTGTACAAGATTTACCTTCTCCATCAGCCAGATCTGCAACAAAAGTTAGAACAATGAAGGAAAAACCTTACGATATGACAGAAGTCTGATAAAAGTTTGAAGCTTACCTGAAGAAATAAGGGACTGCAAGCAAAAGTAGCGGTCTCACCACGATAAGCGACATCTAGACTAAGCAGTATCTCGGCTAGGACAAGTGGTACAAAGTCCTTTCCCATCCACATCTGGCCAGCAATGTCAACTAATGCACAGCTAACCCGCCCATTAGAAGGGACAAGAAGATACTGGGCAAGAAGACAGAAGTAAAGAGCATAACGTCGCCACAGCTAAAAGTCGACGTCACTAAGGTCACCGGTAGAACAGAATTTGTCAATGATCCAGGGTATGTCAAGACAGTCATCCTGTGTTAGAAGAGAGGCTTCCATCCTAGATAGACCACAAAGTTGTGTCACCTGCTAACGGGTTGAAAGAAAGAAAGTGGGAACCACAACAGAGCTCCGAGGGGACAAATCCAAAATAGCAGTAAATTCCTCCACAGTAGGGCATAGCTCTTTAAGGACGAATCGAAAGACGTGGGAATGCGGGTCCCATAACTGAGCAGCCGCTTTCAGTAGAGGCCCATCAACCTTTATGGCCATGAGAGAAAATAAGGAGTTGATACCGAAAGGGACGAAGTTCTAACGATCGACATAGGAGAATGCCTCAATCCATGCAGAAAAAGGAGAAGCCATCTGAGTTGGAATAACAGAAAATGGGGCCTCCGGGGCTGTATTTATAGAGCAGGAAAAGTCTGGAGATCGAAAAAGCAAAAAAAAAGTACAGTCAATGTGGCGACCGCCACCTTGGAGTGGGCGACCACCAACTTGAAAGGGAACCGTACAGTGACATCAGCTCTTTGACCAGGCGACCACCATATTGGATTGTGGCGACCGCCATGTCAGTATTGTAAAAGTGGCGACCGCCATGTTAAGTAGTGGCAACCGTCGTGTTCAGATATGGCGGGTGTGTATCAGTTTTGCAATTTTTGTGGTTTGTGTAAGTTTTGAACTTTGTATTACGCATCAGTGGCAGTTTAGGCAGAAAGTAAAGGAGAATAATATAGACCAAGTAATAAGGGGCACGAAAGCCCAAAATGCATCAGAAAGGGGTAAAGTAATAAAAAACTGGGGCACTCAGCCCAATAAACAGCAAACTAGGGCACACAGGCCCATGAATCATGAAAATGTATAAGAGTGTATCAAACTGGAGTACACGGGCCCATCAAAATAAAAGTATCATAAAACTAGGGAGGGGAAGCTCTCTATCTCTCAGGTATACCTCGGGCGAACCCTGCGGGAGGAAGAACTGGCCTCGTCCGAGCTGACATCCTCAAAAAGTTGCTCGATGTCATCACTACCGCTGTCGGAGGAAGAAGACACAACTTTAGAGCGACTCCGAGCGGAAGAGACAGATCCTCAAGCGCGAGTTTGAGAAGATGCCCGGGAACCACAACCCCGAGCTAGAGCAAGAAAAGGAGCAGGGGCACATGGTGGTACTATGCCAGCAGCTGGTACTAGAGGCTGTCAAAAGAAAATAAGGATCAGAGCAGAATCCACAAATGGGAAGAAAGGTTAAAAAGGGTTATGAGGACACTTACTATAGCTGCTGGAGTGAAAGTGATGCCGGCCGCTCGGACAGTAGCATCAAGTTGATGGATCAGTGCTCTCTTACAAGTAAAAACCAGCAGCAGGTGATTTAGCCACGCCTGATTAACCTGTAAACAGAAGTTAGGCAGTGTAAGTAAACAAAGTGAAGAAAGAAACCAAATGGAAAGAGAAGGGACAAAGACAAACCTGACTGAGCTCGGTCCTGAACTCAGGTGCTGGCGGAACGGGAACCGGTAGAGGGAAGATGTAGCCGTATGCTACTGTCTGAATCTCCAATGGAATCTCCGGACCTCTCATCCCACCAGCAACAACAGTAGCAGCTCCGGCAGCAGCAACTTCAGTAGCACCGGCATCAGCAGCTTCAGCAGCACCGGCATCAGCATCCTCTTGTGCCCGTCCCCTCTTCCTGCCACCAGGGGTAGCTGGACTAGGACCTAGTGGTCCTAACAAATGGGCCCGGGCCTAGGCTGTGTGGTCCCCCTCTGGTACCAGTAGCTCCGCAACATGCATCCCCACTAGCTCTAAAAGAAGAGCTTCCCGGCTCAGGTGATCGATCCGGCCCATACAGGCTGGAAGGACCATTGGGATTCGGAAGTGATCGAGGCCAAGCAACTGGCGAACCACCCGCTCTCGTAGATAATACTCCCGTCCGAATGGACCCTCTAGCAGAATTCGACTCGAAATGAAATCTCGGCTGCACATCATATCTACACCGGCCCGATCCTCTACCCCTTTCCAAACGTCCTAGTGACCCTGTAGAGTACAGTAAATAGTGTAGTGTATAGTAATCAGTAAATAGAATACAATGATTAGTATGCAGAACAAAGAATAGTACAATACAGTGCAGTGTAGTGAGCAGTAATGTACAGTGCAGTAAACGATAAATAAAGGCACCTAGTCAGGAGGGGTTAGCAGGTCCAAAGAGACCCGAAAGCGATCTATGTCCTTCCCTCCAGCCTTCTTTCCCTTCAGCCCACGGGACCACCGGACTACTTGGGGAATGACTGAAGGGTCTGCAGAAGAGTTCACCGGGACATAAAGCCCAAGGAACTCATAGGTCCACAACTACAAAGAATAAGATGTCAACAAACAGATAGTAACAGATAACATAAATGAATGGAGAACTGTAGAAACTAAATCATATCTCCCAGACCCTCTAGTATCCCCCAATGCTGAGCTCCTAAGGAAACTAGGTCAGAGTCCGCATAAAGCTGTAAAGAGTGGCGAGAGCAGCTCCTCCCCAATCAAAAGATGCGACCCAATCGAGACGAGCCAGGCCGCCCAAGTAATGCAAATGAATGGTGTTCTCCTTGTTCGAGAACAAAGAGGTGCCAAACATATACATCAGGAAGCCTCGGGCAACCCACTCATAGTGGTGAGGCTCGGTGCACTGGAAATGTCTAAACCGCTCAAAAAACCAGGTATACCGAACCCGATCGCGATCTATCTGCGCGGGGATAGCTCCAAGGAAGTACATCAGGGCATCAGCAGAACGAGCGATGGTTGGGTAGAACGGACTAAGGGCTTCTCCAACCCGAATGCCGATGATCAGCGCAAAATCCAGAGGCATCAAAGTAGCCTCGAATGTGGTAAAACGGAAGGTGGTGGTGGTATCCCACCACCGCACCGCCAGAGCCATCAACCATACCCGGTCATTGCTCGTCCTACCCAACAAGGGTATGAAGCGAGCAAAATCGGAGGCATCAATAAAAGCTCGGCTAGGGGCAGGGAGGGCATTATACCACTCCAACACCTCTCCAGAGGCAGAACCTTCGAAGCCATAGACATAGTAACCAACCTGAAAAGAGAAGACGAGCAGAGGATACATAAAGAGCAGATCAAACACATGAAATATGCAGCAGATAACCATAAGCAATAAAAAAAAACCCCTAGGTTCGTGTGTTAGTGACGACCCTTCGGTTCTTTCAAGTCCTAGAAAACTAGGCACCTTAACCCTAGGTTCGTGTGTAAGTGACGACCTTTTGGTTCTTTCAAGCCCTAGAAAACTAGGCCCCTTAACCCTAGGTTCGTGTGTAAGTGACAACTCTTCGATTCTTTCAAGCCCTAGAAAACTAAGCACCTTAACCCTAGGTTCGTGTGTAAGTGACGACCCTTCGATTCTTTCAAGCCCTAGAAAACTAGATACCCTAACCCTAGATTCGTGTATAAGTGACGACCCTTCGGGTGACGACCCATCGGTTCTTTCAAGCCGTAGAAAACTAGGCACCTAAACCCTAGGTTCGTGTGTAAATGACGACCCTTCGGTTCTTTCAAACCCTAGAAAACTAAGCACCCTAACCCTAGGTTCGTGTGTAAGTGACGACCCTTCGGTTCTTTCGAGCCCTAGAAAACTAGGCACCCTAACCCTAAGATCGTGTGTAGATGACAAACTTTCAGTTTTTGCACGTCCTAGTAAAAGACTAGGAATCCCAAGCCTTGGTGCACCAGACAAATCTCTATTTTTTGTGTTAATCATTCTATAAAATAATTAAAAAATATATATAAAAAAAATCTCTTCCCTTTGATATCTGTGTTTTGCCCCTTTTGTCCTAACCTTTTAAGATTAATTTTCTAGGAATCTTTGAAAATTTACTCCAATCTTCTAAAAAAACAATTCTCAAATTCTTAGGAATTTTTAAAAATTTCTAACATTTTCTTAAAAAATTTTCTCAAATTTTTAGCAATTTCTAAAAATTTCCAAAATTTTCTTAAAATTTTCCTCAAATTTCTAGGATTTTCTAGAAATTTTCCTAAATTTTTCGAAACTTTTGAAAAATTTCCTTATTTTTTCTTTCTCTTAATTCTCTAAGATTTTTGAAAAATATTCCTTAAATTTCTAGAGTTTGTGAAAAATTTGCCCTAAATTTTAAAAAAAATTTGACAAAATTGCCTTTAATTTTAGAATTTATTTATTATTATTTACTCCTTTAGTTTTCATGCCCCAAACACAAAAATAAAAATTTTCCCCTTAATTTTTATGTTTTTTCTAAAAAAAAAATTCAAGCCTTTTGTGATTTTCATTAAAATAATCGCTCTTAATTTTCATTGTTTGTTCAAATCCTAGTATCTCTACTATTTTAATCTCCATTGCATAAGTACCTAAGCTAGGATTTCCAGTACCAAATATCATACAGCAATGATCATCAATATCATCATAATCATAAATCTTCATTCATCATATCAAGTCACATCACCATCTGGGGATCCTAAGCATGCATCTACGTTTGATAAATCATTCTTTGATATTAAAACGATAAAGATAGGATACATACCGAAGGTCGCTGGTAAGAAATGTGGTGGTCAGGCTCCCACAGTAGAACATCGACAACAACAGCGTCGGTAGGAGGCTCGTAGCGTCTCATCTCGCGCGGAACTACGCGATGGGGAACTAGAGCGTAGGTGTGCGGGTTGAAGGGTACTGGATGGCCCTCTCCGGCGTTAGGATCCAAGAAGTCAGCTACCTCAGCCTCAGCAGCAACATCAGCAGCTGCCTGTGCCTCGGCAGCACGGTAGGAGGCACACTCTGCCTCGAGTACAAGGGCGTCCATCGCAGCGGTGGGCTGCGTGGAAGTGACCCCACCGGCAGGAAGACTAGAGGTCGTGCCTCCGAGAGTCCCCATAAAAGAACTCCCAGTAGCAGAAGGACCCCGTCGTGCCCCAAGATCATCATCTCCATGGCCCTGGCCCGCCATGAAGAGGAATGGGATCACAAACAGAAGGGTAAACATCGTGTGAAAGCTAGAGCAAGAAGCGGAGGCACAAAAGGCTAAAAGACAAGGGAGAAGCAAAGAGGAGTTCGAGAGAGTTTGGGAGAATAAGGAAGCTAGAGAGAGAAAGGATATGAGAGAATGAGCCCTCACTCGCGCATCTCAAGGACCATATGAGCGTTTGAAATTGACGGTCGCAACTTCTAAAGTAAGCGACCGCCATGTTAGTGAAGTGACACATGGCGACCGCCATGTTGAAAGGGTTTTTATCCGGTAGCTACCATGTCAGAGGGGTTTGGGCTTGGCGACCGCCAGGTACGCAACAGTCACATCAGATCAGCTTATGATGTTTTGGGGATTTAAAAAAAAGGCTGTTTGGGGCTTTTTAATGCATATTTTGTTTATCTTCTCATTGTTTGTATGCATTTATCTTATTAATGTGTTCTTTTTGCTTTATTAGCAAAAATAATTTTTAGAAAACATAAAATTTTTATTTTTTTTTTCTTTAAAATTTTTATTTTTGTGTGTGTTTTTTCTAAAGATGATTTTGAGAGCTTTTCCAAAAATGATTTTGAGTGTGTGTTTTCCAAAAATATTTCAAGAAGACTTTTGTGTGTGGTTTTTTTCTCGATGAATTTAATTTTAAGCTGTAACTTGGTTTTTAATTATTTTTATCTCGCTCCTCGTCCTGAATTTTTAGATCTAAACTCAACCTATTAATTCACGATCTTTCTTTTTGATAAATTTAATTTTAAGCCGTAACTTGACTTTTAATTATTTTAATCCCGTGCCCCGTTCTAAATTTTTGGGTCTTAACTCGACCTATTAATTCGTGATCTATACTCCTGATAAATCTAATTTTAAGCCGTAACTTGGTTTTTAATTATTTTTATCCCATTTTTTTATCCCGAAATTGTGAGGTCTTAACTCGACCGATCAATTGCTTTCTCGGTTAAGATAATTTCTTGAATCTTAACTCGATCCTTTTGATCATTTTATCCCCAGCCGAGTTCTGAGATCTTAACTCGATCTCTGACTTTCTTGTCTATACTTCCTTGAGATCTTGACTCGATCTTTATGAGTTGTTTGATCATACCAGTGCTTACATCATACCAGCATCTGCAACATGTTAGCATCTGCATCATGTTTCTTATCTTGCATTCTTGCATTTTACCCCGTGAACTACGTTTTGGTCTGATCTCTACCAAAGAGGTATATAGGCATCTCGATGAAAATAAAAGTATGACCAATATCATATGCATGCTTGTGTATTTGTGACTTAAGATTGACGGATTGGTCAAACTGATGTTGTCTCTGTATCTTTGATATAACTTGCATCGCGCGTTGCTGTGCAAGTTATATCAAAGAGAGACAACTGTAGACACCCCAATTTGACCCCGCCCAATCTTAGGTGAATCCGATGATGAAAATAGCTGGAATGGTGCCTCAGTACGATCCTCGAAAAATGATCCAAGCTTGGTATTTGAACCCAATCATCAAAACCTTCAAACCAGTGAAATCATCATTGAACCATGGGGTCACCAACTCCATTGTGGCGACTGCCAATAGAATCTCTTTGAAGCTTCACTTTTTTGGGGCGACGGCCATGTCCATACCCGGTGACCGCCAACTCCAACCTGGCAACCGTCAACTTACATAGCGGTGACCGCCATAAGAAGCTTCTGGAACCTTTTCAAAAGCGGTGATCCCAAACTCTGGACCTGGTGACTGCCAACTCCAAAAACCCTAACGTGTCCCAGAACGTGTCAGCATCTCATTGGTTGAAGAATTCTATAAATACCGTACCCCTGGTACGTTTTCAGGATAGAGAAATTGAGTGAGAGGTTTTGAGAGAGAAGCTCTGCCGAGTCGCCGAGCAATTCCGAGTCCTGACGCTGAAACCTTGCCAAAATACCGAGATCTGAACCTCCGACGCCTACGTTGAAACCTTGCTTGGATCATCACCCGAGGATTGGCCCATCGAAATACATTCCCTCAACTTGAGGATTATTAAGCAATTTAGGTACCTCGTTTGGATTTTCGATCTTTCTAACTCCATTCCCTCTCTTTTGGAGTGATCAAGTTAAAAGTCAATTTCAATTCACATTTTTCTTTCATTTACATAATTAATCCTATTTGCTTCATGTAATTTGGTTATTTTCTTTAATGGTTTAGTTGTTCATTTTTTCACATTCACACTTAACACATTTGCTATTTTCTTTCATTCATTAATTTATTAAATAGTACTAATATTTTTGGCAACTACAACTTACTGATATTGTTAGTTATTATAAAAAAACATTTACATTATATGAATGTAATTGTCAATGTTACATTCATATCCTCCAATTAAAATGCTTGTATGCTTATTTTCTTTTTATTTCTTTCTTTTATTAGTTATTATTTTAATGTCTCTTTATTTTCAGTATTAGTTTAATGTCCTCTTTCTTTTTTTTTATTTCTTTTCCTTTTAATTGTAATGTAGCTTTAATTTTCTTTCAATGTACCATTTTCTTTTTTTTGTTTTCTTTCTTTCTTTCCTTTTCTTATAATATTGGTTCAATACTCCTTCATTAGCCTTTATTTCTCATTTTCTTTTCTTTTCTTTATAGTAGTGTAATTTTTCTTTTTAGCATTTTATTTCTTTTTCTTTTCTTTTCCTTGTAATGTAGCTTTATTTTCTTTTTATTCCATTTCCTTCCTTTCTTTTCCATTTCTTTTTCTTTTCTTTTGATAATGTTTACCCTATTCTTCTTTTCTTTTCTTTTGTTAAGCCCAAAAATCATAGAAGTCTTTTAATCTAATTTTTATTCTTTAAGTGTAATTTTCTTCGCTTTTGTTTTTTCTTCACCTTATTTTCTTTAAATGTAAATAGTTAGCTTTCCTTCTCATTAGTTTAATAAGCATTTTTTAGTTTCTTTATTTTTAATATAAATTTTCTTTCGAAAACTCTACTCTTATTTTTAAAAATATTTGAACTCTCTTTTGTCATGATACTCTTATCTTTGTTTTCTTTGTCAGTAAATCTTCTTTTTTTTATATATAGAATTTTTATACATCTTTTATTTTACATTTCTTATTTCTTTCATTAATTTATCATGTTAACCTAATTTTTTTTAATAAATATGAATGTTTTTTATTAATTATTTTGAAATCATGTTTAGAATAATTTAGCTTATTTTGTAGCCATTCATGTTTAGATAGTTTTAGCATCTTCTAGTATATTTTTTTATTGTTTTATGCATACTATAATAATTTAGGTTATTTTTGTGAATATTGGATGTGAGAATATTCCATGTATTCTTTAGTTAGAAATTGCATGCCGTAGGACTTAGGAATCCATCCATTTATTTATCCTAATTTGGAGTACTATGTACATATGTTATGTATTTTTCATATTTGATTTTTGATATTCTCTCTTTACCTCTATTTTCTTATTTGCATGCATTTGAAAAATTCTACCAAAGAACCAATAATGATAAGTAGAGGCCAACCTTATGGTTTGGCGAACGGGGTGCCTAACACCTTTCCCGATTCATACCTTAGTCCCTGAATCCTCTTTCTCTAGTTAAAAGTTTTAAAGATCAGTAGCCATTTTTGTTTTTTTTAGTTTTTCTCAAAAACTAAGTGGCAACTCCATTTTCAAGAAAAAGGGGTTTTCAAGATTTAGTATTCAAGGTGTTAAAAATATTTTCTAAACATTTTTGAATTTCCTTATTTTTCAAACGTTCTCCAAAACAACTCCCCAAAATCCCAACGCCATAGTAAGGATTGGTCCATTAGCTTGTCTTTAAGATAAATGAACCGAGAAGTTGACAAAGGTTTAGTAAATATATCAACAAGTTGATCAGTAGAAGAAACATGATGAAGAGTTATCTGTTTAGCAGCAACCTTTTTGTAGAAAAAATGATAGTCCACTTCAATATACTTAGTTCTAGCATGAAAGACCGAATTTGTAGCAATAGATAAAGCTGAGAGATTATCACAAAATAGTCTAGGGGAAGAAACTGAGATATAGAGATCCTTGAGAAGTATAGTGAGCCAAGATAACTCAGTAGTGGCAAGTGCAAGGGCGCGATATTCTGCCTCGGTGGAAGAACGAGAAACAGTGGGCTGCTTTTTGGCATACCAGGAGATGAGATTAGTCCCCAAGAAAACACAGTAACCAGAAGTGGATTTACAATCTAAATGATCACCATCCTAATCCGAATCAGAGAATTCCTGTAGAAGAAGAGGACCAAAACTAAATAATAGGCCATGATGGAGCGTGCCTTTAACATAACGTAAAATACGCTTAACAAGAGCAAAATATGCAACTGTGGGAGATTGCATAAATTGACAAGCTTGGTTGACAACAAACGATAAATCGGGATGAGTGATTGTCAA
>JAUMHN010431974.1:0-12196 GCA_032360265.1 Heliamphora ciliata
GCTATCCAACTCACCGGGAATATGGACCCATATAAGATCGCACCCTCTAATGAATCAAAATAACAAATATTAAATATATGCAAATCAATAATTATTTCGAGATTAAGAGAATAAGCACTATTCATAATAACCTTGAGATGTAAATTAATTTATATAGTCAGTAGTCAGTACTAAATTAATTACTCCAAATGTCTCGTTCAATACACACAAAGTGTACTGGCACAGAGAGTCAGAACAATAGATGGCACTATTATCTGTTCCCCGTAACCAAGACAGACCTACTAAAACTCTGTGCCACAGTCGTACCAATGGTATGTCCATTTCTATCTAAACTGTGAACATAAAATTTATATTCTGTAAGAACCTAAAATATGGTCTTCTGTGTGTAACCCGTACTCTACACCCTAGATTAAATACTATATAGAATATTGGACATCCATGCATAACAAAGAAATGATATGCATGCATTGCTCGTAAAGATTCTCATAAAATAAAAAACTAATTTTATTAAAATATAATTAAATACTAAAAATATAATTTTCAGTATACCAACTCTAACACATTCACCCTTACCTTGATCGATTCGTGGTGGTATTCATGGGCGATATTTTAATTTATTCACCATCAAATGAGGCACACGAGAAGCACCTTCGAATTGCCTTACAGTTGTTGCGAGAACATCGATTATATTGTAACGACCCAGTCCAGACCCTAATTATAACAACATGATTGATGATGACCCGCGTAAAAACCCAGCTCAAACCCTAAGAACTAGTGACGGATAACCCACGAGGCCATAAAGCACGGAAGAGGTTCAAAATCTTAACTCGACTCGAAAATCCTAAGTTCAACCCGAAAACCCTAAAAAGGTTCAAAACTCAGGCAACAAAACCTTAACACCCGGAGAGTCTTCCAGTATTCTAAATTAAGTAAATAACCTGAAATATAAGATTAAAAATAAAAAATTCTCATAAGTAGGGTAAAATAACCGTTTTGCCCTAGTACAGCAAAAAGTCTTAAAAACTCAAATTTTGACACATGAACACCCTAAATCAATGATTTAAGTATAATTAAGTTGAAAATGACAAAATAGCATAAAAATGACTAAAATGCCCCTTAGTGGCAGGCCACATTGGAAGTTGTGCTAAAAAGTAGCTTTTTGCATTTTTTTTGGCTTAGAAAGATGAGAAAGGTATTAAATCAAGCATTATGATGATTCAACACTTGTTGAACAAGTAATATACATAATAATAAAGTATTATAGGTTAACAAAAGTAAACAAATCATTATTGAAGTTCATACACATTAAAATAAGTCAAAAAGCCATATATTGTCAAAATAACTTAATTTGACTTAAAAGACTATATCTATTTAATCAATTGCTATGAAAACTATGATAACTCATGGGAATACTAAATTTATCATAATCATACTAAAATAATAGGTTTCAATAGAAAAAAATACCAAAAATATACACCAAATTAACTCTTAAAGCATTTTCTTGCACAAAAGGGCATGCAAACCAATGCAAAATCCCATGATTGATGGGGGATCAGATTTTTGTCCCCCAAACTGACCCTAGCTGTATTTCCCTCCACCAAATCTGATATATCTCCCTCAAAAGTTGCACCATGTCAACTCAACCCATGTGAAGAATGGAGAAAAGGACTAAAAGTTCATCATTTTTGTTCCCTCCTTGTTCCCTAGCCTTCTCCTATATAAACCAATCCAAACACCACTTCCCCCCTTTATATTTTTGGCCATATAGAGAGAGAAAGACTTGGTTGAGTATTCTTGAGGTATTCTACAATTTTAAGAGAGAAAAGAAGGAGGAGAAGAAAAAGGAACCAAGGAGAGGTGTTTTTTATAAAAAGCTAAGTCCTTCCATACCACCTTCCCTTGAGCCCTCAACCAAGTAAGTAAAATCTCTAAACCTTGTGTCTACTATCACTCAAAATATGTCTCAACTCATCTCTTTAAACACTTTAAAAATCAAGAATCGAAAACAAACCAAAAAGGCGTTGTAGTTGAGAATTAGGGGTTGTGTTTTTAGATGATATGATATGTTGTTGTGTGTTGTTATTTTTAACTTTGATGACTTAGAAGTGTGCTGAAACCTTGATATTCATGTCTAAAATATAAACATGCAAAGAAATAGAACAAAAAATTGACATATCATAAGTAGGAGCCTTGAATATAAAGAGACTTAATTTTTGAGAACTTGAGTGTTTTTGCCCTAAAATTTTGAACTCCATAACTCAATGTAGAAAATTGATCTAATCTTGTTCTTTATTTTCAAATTTATATTTATGTGTTATCTTTCATCCAAAGTTAATTTCAATTCATTTGAGTAAGTAGAACTCGAGATATTGCAATTTTACCAAAGTGTGTCGTTTTCTGAGAAGTCAACACTACCGGCCAAAAAACCCTAGTTTACAATGAGATCCAAACTTTTGTTGAAACTTAAACGTTGTAGATAATATGTATATCTATCTACCCACCAAAAATGAGCACAACATATTGAGTTTTGATAGGTCAAAACCCCTTTGAAATGCTCTGTTGAGTTTTAGCCTTTAAAGGACACTTCTGTCACATGTTTTTGTGTAACCCAAAACCCCTATGTTTATTGACCTACTCCAAGCATGCTCTACATGAACATTGTACCTAACATATTAAACTACTTTTTTTCCAAAAATCAGACCTAGAAGTCTCGGGATGGTCCCCCAAAACCATTTCAAAACCTCTATCCAAAACCGGCTACGCTGAGTTTTGGCGGCTAACAGAACCT
Organism: Heliamphora ciliata; assembly: GCA_032360265.1. Lineage (NCBI taxonomy): Eukaryota > Viridiplantae > Streptophyta > Magnoliopsida > Ericales > Sarraceniaceae > Heliamphora > Heliamphora ciliata. The sequence continues at coordinate 2,789 of JAUMHN010431974.1, forward strand.
ATTTTATAAAATGGCCACAAACTCTAACTTTCTGCAAATAATGACCTTTAGCACTAAATACGAAACTTGTAGGGGAGATGTTAAAATAGAACATATCCAAAAATGGTCTCATTTGAACTTGATTGGATACCCCAAAACAAAGACCAACATAGGCATATTTTCGGTAAAATATTGAGAAAAGTGCTGAACCATTTTCGCTTAGAATGTTTTGTTCACCCTTTTGCCTTAAGTTTTGGCCTTAGTGTTAAACATAAGAGTTGTAGGAAATATTTTTATCTAAATGGTGTTTAAAAATCATAACTTGATTCCAAGTTTAGAGGCCCCAAAATCTGGTCGACCCTTTTAATTTAATACTCGATTTTGGCCTTAAAAGTTGCTAAGTGTGATTTGAGTATCCTTTGCTATGAGACCCGAGTTTTATATGATGATTGATTTGAATTAGTTGATAAGTATTTTTAAGTAAATGTACGATGAATAGAACTCATGTCAACAAGTTTGAATTGTATCTTGATAATTGTAGCTTATGCTTCACATATTTGTACCTTATGTTTTGCGAGTTGTATGAACTTTGCCATGCTAGTTGATGCCATGCTATAGATTGTTGCACTTGAGATCAATTGTACACATTATGAACATTGTCACTTGCATCATGGCATATTGGAGTTTATCTGTGTAAACTGTTGATAGGATGAGCTGTATTGAGTTATCTTTCTTGATTCTAAATCTAAGGGCATCCCTGGTTGCCATTTTTTTGAAATATTTTGAGATAAATTCTCCTTGTACACCCTGGGTGTGTCCTCAGTGTTACAAAATTTGGTTTACACACCCTGGACATGTCCCCTGTGTGTGAAATGGTTTATCATGAATATTGTTGGGCACCGTGGGTTCGTCGCTATCATTCTTGTTTTAATAGCTTAGACTTTAGGTTGACACCGGCGGAGGCATCACGAATCTTAAGGTGGGATAAACCGCTTATTATAAATCTGACATGACTGATTGATTGATTATTAAATTTGTTGGCCTGGAGTATGGCGCGGACCCCACGTCGTTGCCATTGAGTAAAATAGCTATGACATGAAGCCCAACGAAGTATTTACTATTCGCAACGAGGTGCGATGATGGATTTGGTGATCAAATACCCGTAAAAATCTACTCTGGTGATTCCTGGTGTGAAATTCCTATTATAATCTGGGTGTATGTTGGGTTGGGCATATGCATTACATACACGGCATCTCATATACGCATGTTTATTGACTTATCTGCTATTCTATCATAAATTTGTCTATCTCCTTGACTATTAATTGTACTAGCAGGTGTTATATGATATGCATTGTGGTAAATTTTGTGCCTTGAGATTAGTTAGAAGGTTAGAGTGTTTTGCTTCTGGGTTTTGGCTCATGGCATTCGTGCCACAAGGTGAAGAGGAGTTCTTAGAGGAAATCGCTCCAGAGGAAGAAAAAGGATTCGAAGAACTGGGTGAGTTCCAAATGCATGTGGACCCCACTGATGCATTCTGAGGATTCGATACCTCTAATTTTTTTGTTCTTTTATTTCAATTTTCCTGCGATTCTTGTAATATCTTTAAAATCCTTGGTAAAACTGTAATAGTTATGTACTTTTAATCAGTTCAAAACTCTTTTATACTGTAATAACTAACGTATGTAAATATGAATGAATGGCTAGAATATTTCTTTATTTATATTTATGTATGTCCCGATGTGCCCGAAGGATGGGGCGTCACAGTTGGTATCAGAGCCCAGGTTTAGTGAACCTTCAGGCCTTCGATTATGGGAGACCACGAGTTCTGCAGCGTAAAAACTCTGTAGAGTGTCTATATTATTAGATTATCACTTATAATTCTAAAAACATAAAATCCATACCTTAAGTTTCTCTTCCTAATCATCTCTCATCTTAAGATGGCGTCCAACGTAGAGCCAGCTGAGGAACCATGTGCAGCACCTAAACTAGAAGACTTGGACCTCGAGGAAAAACTCATTGAAGATTAAGACCCGATTGACCTATTTTTGTTAGCATGGATGTTCCTAGATGAGTGGCCAGTTCATGAAGGAGAAGGGACTGGAAAAGTAGGAACAGACGAAGAACCAGATGAGGAAACGAAGCTGATGTTGAGGTGGAGGATGAGGAGGAACCTGAGGATGATGACAGCAAGAACGAGGAGCGAGCTATCACTTTCTTTTATGATCCACTAGAGGCACCGCCACCGGAGATGAACGATGATGAAGCAATGGACATAGTGATCTACTGGAGCCGCCAAGAGTACCACAAAGACTATCGTGTTGGAGAACAGGTGTATGCAAGAGTTTTTCTAGAAAGGACGTGGGAATGGAAGAAGTTGGAGTCTTTCCCAAGGTACATGGGTCCACTAAGAGTGTTGGAGAGATGTTACGAAATCATCTATTGTTTGAAGGTACCATCGGGATTCAAAGAGCTATTAGGGGACAGGATGGATGCAAAGTGGATGCAGACATAAAAACCAAGAGATAAGAGAGGAATCATCAACCTGCGTGACCAGGCAATCGACTTTAACAATCCAAAAATATACTTGGAGGTACCAGTAGACATAATCAACAGGGTTTGCATGAGACCGGAGGACTTTTGGCACGTGAAAGTGCAGTGGCGCTGCTACGGTATCTATGGGGAGACGTGGGAGTGTGACTCAGTTATCCGCTACTTCTATTCGCATATGTTCATCTAGGCCTTAGTACGTTAGGTGTTGTATCTTTTCTTTGTTGAATATTGTACGTGTGTTCTGTGAACTTTTGAAAACTGGTGCACCAGTTATGTGTTAGAATGAAATGTAAGTGTTTGTTGTTGAATTCTTCATAAGCTATCTCATAATCTCAAACTAAGTTCCACAAAATCCCAAAGCGCAAAAACAATCGAGAATTGAAATGACCCCCAAATCTCAACACTTTCCTAGGATGGATGATAGACAACCAAACCACCGACAAGTTAACGAATCCCTAGATGATGAAGCACCCGGGCTAGCCTATGTTTTATGAAAACCACTTTAGAACCCTACAACTCTATCCCTATGAGTTCCTTTCTCAAGCATTTATGTCAACTCTTGTACCCGATTGAAGCCCTTTGCGTGTTCTCCTTTCTAATAACACCGGTTTCGAATGTTAGATATTGGTGAAATCTTTTACCCTTATACAATTCTCTCGATCCTGATATAGCGCTGGAATTTTGGGGTTTTAAAAATGGTTAAACAAAAGAGATTCAAAAGATGTTTAGAAAATATTTTAACACCTTGAAAGCTAAATTTTAAAAATTCCTTTTTGTAAAAAATAGAGTCGCCACTTAGTTTTTGAGAAAAACCAAGAAAAATAAAAATGGTTACTGATCTTTAAAACGTTCAACCAGAGAAAAAAGATTTTGGGGCTAAAGTACGAATCGAGAAAGGTGTTAGGCACTCCGTTCACCTAACCATAATGTTGGCCTCTACTAATCATCATTGGTTTTTTAAAAAGATTTCTCAAATGCGTGCAAATAAAGAAATTTAAGGCAAAGAGAGAACATCCAAAATCAAATATAAACAATACATAGCATATGTATATAGAACGCCAAATAAAACAAGTATTAAAAGAAAAATTCTAAGTTCTACGACATGCAATTTCTAACTAAAAGATACATAGAGAAAACACACATGCAATATTATTTAAACAACCTAAACTAGCATAATTTCAAATAAAAGAACAAACAAAAATGCTAAATATTGCTAACACTAAATATGCTAAAAATGGACATATAATCAAAAAGTGTACAAAAGGCTAAAGGATAAAAAGGTTAAAAAATACTATTAAACTAATAAAGGAAAAGCTAACTATTCACTTTTTACATTTTTTTAAAAAGAGATAGAAGAAAATAAAAGGAAAAGAAAACAAAAGAAAAGAAAATTACACTTAAAGATGAAATCTAATTTAAAAGACTTTTTATGATTTTTGTGGTTCAATAACATGAAAGAAAAATAATGCTAACATTAAAAAGAAAAACGAAAGGACAAAAGAAAAGAAAAATAAAGCTAATAACAAAAAGCAAGAAAAGAAAATAGAATGCTAGAAAGGAAAATTTCACTAATATTAAAAGAAAAGGAAAGAAAAAGAAAATAAATGCTAAAAAGGAAACATTAAATTAATGCTGGAGAATGAACTTTAAGCTAATATTAAAAAGAAAGAAAGAAAAATAAAATGGACCATTAGCATTAAAGGGAAGAAAAAGAAATTGAGCTTTAAAAATAAAGTTACATTACAAGAAAAATAAAAGAAGAGAAATATTAGCATTAAATTAATGATTAACTAAAAAAAAAATAAGATACTGGCAATGGAAACACCAAATTAATATTAAAAAAAATAGCATTAAATGGATGTAATATTGATAATTACAACTATATATATCTAAGTGCTCGTATTATAATGATAACGACATTTTTTAGTCATATCGTCAAATTATGTTAGCACTAATTGATAAATTAATTATAAAAAAAAACAATGTGCTTAGTGTGGACGTGTAAACTAAGAAATTGATTAAAAAGACTAAATTACATAAGGCGAAGTAAATAGAAAACAAAGCCAACTATAAACTAAAGAAAGGTGCGAATTGAAATTGAACTTATCCCGGTCACTCCAAAAGAGAGGGAACGAAGTTAGAAAGACCGGGGATCCAGACAAAGCACCTAGATTACTAAAAAATCCTCAAGTCGGGGAATGGTGCCAATGATCCAATCCCCGATATCTAAGTTAGGGCGTCAGAGATTCGGCTCTTGGTACTTCGGCAGGGTTTTGGCGTCTAGGCTCGGATTGCTCGGCGACTCGGTAGAGCTTCTCTCTCTAAAATTCTCTTTGAAAACATACACTGGGGTACGGTATTTATAGAATTCTTCAACCAATGAGATGCTGCCATGTTCTGGGGCATGCCAGGCCATTTGAAGTTGGCGGTTGCCATGTTTTGAGTTGGCGGTCGCCATATTTAAAAAGGTTCCACAAGGTTCTATTGGCGGTTGCCACAATGCAAGTTGGCGGTCGCCAGGTTGAAGGTGGCGATCGCCACTTTTAGCTAAGGTTTTCAAAAGGTTCTATTGGCGGTTACCACAATGAACATGGCGGTTGCCACAAAAAGTGGAAGGTTCCGAAGGGTTCTATTGGCGGTCTCCACTTTGAAGTTGGTGGTTCAAAAAGATTTTATTGGTTTGAAGGTTTTACTGATTGGGTTCAATTACCGAGCTTAGATCATTTTTCGAGGATCGTACTGAGGCACCGTTCTAACTGTTTTCATCATCGGATTCACCTAAGATTGGGCGGGGTCAAATTGGGGTGTCTACAGTTGCCTCTCTTTGATATAACTTATATAGCAACACGTTATGCAAATTACATCAAAGATCCAGAGACAACAATCATTTGACCGAGCCATCAATCTTAGGCCACAAACACACAAAGCATGCACATGATGTTGGTCGTACTCGAATTTTTATTGAGCTGCCTACGTACCCCTTTGCTAGGGATCAGACCACAACGTTATTCTCGAGGCAAAAATGCAAGAAATATGATGCAAATGTTAACATAATGCAGATGCTGGTATGATCGAACAACTCCTAAAGATCGAGTCAAGATCTAAGAACTCGGCTTGGAATAAGATAATTAAAAGAATGAGTCAAGATCCTAGAAATTATCTTAACCGAAAAGGCAACAACGGACTATTTGGTCGAGTCAAGACCTAACAATTTGGAACGATAAAGAAGTAAGGATAACTAAAAAGTTAGGTTAAGACTTTGAAACCATCCTCATCAGAGAGAACTGCGAATTAATAGGTTGAGTCAAGACCTAAAAATTCAGGACGAAAGTGGGATAAAAATAATTAAAAGCCAAGTCACAACTTAAAATTAAATTTATCAAAAGAGAAAACCACGAATCAATAGGTCGAGTCAAGACCTAAAAATTCGGAACGAAGTACGGGATAAAAATAATTAAAAGTTAAGTCACAGCTTAAAATTAAATTTATCGGAAAGGATAACCACGAATTAATAAGTCGAGTCAAGACCTAAAAATTCAGGATGAACCACAGGATAAAAATAATTAAAAGTCAAGTCACGGTTCAAAATTAAATTTATCGGAAGGAGAGATCATAAATTAATAGGTCGAGTCAAATCCTAAAAACTCAGGATAAAACATGGAAAAAAAAATAATTAAAAGTCGAGTCATGGCTTAAAATTAAATTTATCGGAAAGGATAACTACGAATTAATAGATCGAGTCAAAATCCAAAAATTCGGGATAAAACATGAGATAAAAATAATTTAATTTATCGGAATGAGAGAACCTCAAAAAGATAATGGTTAAAACCAAAAATACAAATTACCTGTGCCAGACACACAAAATCATTTTTGAAGAAAAATACGCAAATTTTAAAATCATTTTCCAACACAAAAATTTTCTTGAAGTATTTTAAAGAAACTCCCGAGATTTTAAAATTATTTTTGGAAAGCCCTCACGATTATTTTTAGAAAAACACACACACAAAAGTGTTTAAAAAAACATTATTATTTTTAAAAATTATTTTTGTTAATATTTTCGAGAATGCACACAAAATGCGAAGTCAACAAACACACATACTAGAAGGAAATAAAACTAAACTCACATGCACAATAAACGTATCAAATAACATAATAAAAAACCAAACAGCCCCTCCTAACACCTAATGATGACTTACTGACATGGCGGTCGCCAGTTGCAGGTATGACATGACCCTTGGCATGTTGGCGGTCGCCTTTTCCTTCTGACATTGCAATCGTCATACCCAAATCCTTTTAAACTGGCGGTCGCCATGTGACCGTTCAAAAACATAGTGGTCGCTAACACTGAAGGTGGCGACCGCCACCTCCAAACGCGCATAAGACCCCTAGGTCGCACGGGTATAGCTCATTTGCTCATATCCACTCTCTCTAGCTCTCTGTGCTCTCAACCTCTCTCTCACACTCCTTGCTTTCTTCTCTCTCTTTAGCTTTCGTGCCTCTTTTCTTTGCTCCTTGCTTGATAATGGCGGGACACGGTCATCTTGAAGACATCGTAGGAGCTCTCTGCGGGTCATCTGCTAGCGAGAGCTCCGTCATGGGGACTCTCGGAGGCACGACCTCCAGCCTTCCTCCTGGTGGGGTCACCACCACGCAGCCCTCTCCTGCGATGGATGCCTTTGTGCTCGAGGCAGAGCATGCTTCCGGCCGTGTTGCTGAGGAGAAGCCACGGGCACCTGCCGAGGCACAGGCCACTGCAGACGTTGCTACTGAGGCCGAGATGGCCGACTTTTTGGATCCTAATGCTAGGGATGGCCATCCAGCACCCTTCGACCCGCACACCTACGCTCCGGTCCCCCACTGCTTGCTTCCGGGTGGGATGCAGCCTTACGAGCCTCTTATCGACTCTGTTGCTGCTGATGTTCTTCTCCGGGAGCCTGATCAGCACATGTCTCGCCAGCGCCCATCGGTAAGTTTTCCATCAATTATCAAAGTATGTTTTTATGATATATCAAACATAGACGTATACTTAGGATCCCTCATATGATATGATGTGATGATGATATTAATGATGAATGATGATGTTGATGATGATTGCTGTGAGATTTGCACTAAAAATTTTAGCTTAGGTACCTGTGCAATGGAGATTAAAACAGTAGAGACACTAGGGTTAGGGTTTTAGATGCAAATAATAAAATGGTGATTATTTTAGCAAAAATCATAAAAATAAAGGGTTTGAATTTTTTACATTGTTTTTTCATTTTTTATTTTTTGAGCTAAACATAAAAAATCTAAAAGGGGAATTTTTATTTTTGTTTCTATTTTTGGGCATGAAAACAAAAGGGAGAACTTATATCAAAAATCCTATAAATTAAAGGCAATTTTGTCAAAAATTCTAAAATCTAAGACAAATTTTCAAAAATCATAAACTTCAAAAATTTAAAGGGTATTTTTCAAAAATCTAGAAAATCATGAAAATTTTTAGAAAATCTTAAAAAAATTTGGAAAAGTCCTAGAAAATTAGGAAAAACTTTGGAGAATCCTAGAAAATTTAGGAAAAATCCTCAAAAATCCTAGAAAATTAGGAGAAATTTTTTGAAAATCTAGGCTGAAGTTTCAAAAGTTCTAGCAAATTAAGGAATTTTTTTCCAAATTGGGGCAAATTTTCAAAATTCTTAGAAAATTTAGAAAAATTTTTCGAAAGTCCTAAAAAAGTCAAAGAAAATCTTTGTAAAAATCTTGGAAACATGAATAAAATTTTTCAAAAATCTTAGAAAATTAGGGTAAAATTTTTAAAATCTTAGAAAATTTGAGTAGAATTTTAAAAATTCTATAAAATTAGGAAAAATCTTAGAAAATGGAGGAAAATTTTGAAAAATCTAGAAAATTTTGAAAAATCCTAAAAAATTAAGAAAAATCCTAGATAATTAGGGAAAACTTTTCAAAAATTCTAGAAAAGTAGGGTAGATTTTTAAAAAAATGGGGCAAATTTTTGAAAATCTGAGAAAATTAAGAAAAAAAATTTAAAAATCCTAAACAATTAGGGAAAACTTTTCAAAAATCCTAGAAAAGTTAGGGCAAAATGGGCAAAATACAAAGATTTTTTTTTATTTTTGATTTCTGGGAAGAGTGATTAACACAAAAATGATAGAAATTTGCCTGGCGCACCAGAGATTAGGGTTCCTAATCTTCTACTAGGACGTGTAAGGTTTGTCTGGCGGATTAGGGCTCAGGGTTCCTAGTCTTCTACTAGGACGTGCAAAAATGAAAAGATCGTCACTCACACACGAACCTAGAGTTAGAAAGATTTGCTTGGAGCACTAGGGCTTAGGGTTCCTAGTCTTGTACTAGAACGTGCTTGGTTTACCTGGAGGACCAGGGCTTAAGGTTCCCAATCTTCTACTAGGACGTGCAAGGTTTACCTGGCGGACCAGGGATTAGGATGCCTAGTCTTCTAAGGCTTGAGATATTTGCCTTGCTCACCAGGGCTTAAGGTGCCTAGTCTTCTAGGACTTGAGAGATTTACCTAGCTCACTAGGACTTAAGGTGCCTAGTCTTCTAGGGCTTGAAAGATTTTCCTTGCTCACTAGGGCTTTGGATGCCTAGTCTTCTAGGTCTTGAAAGATTTTTCTGGCTCACCAGGGCTTAGGGTGCCTAGTCTTCTAGGGCTTGAAAGATTTGAAGGGTCGTCACACACACACGAACCTAGGGTTTTCATCGCTTTCAGCCATTTTCCACATATCTCTTGCATAATCTGTTCTTTATATGTTTTCTACTTGTCTTCTTATTTTCATGCTTGCCACTGTTGGGAATGTATACTGAAAAGTCATGCTTTTTATGTATTTTATTCTAGATCCCTAGCATATTAATGAGAAACATTTG
>JAUMHN010431985.1:0-33956 GCA_032360265.1 Heliamphora ciliata
GATAATTTGTTTATATAAGTAAGAACCTTGTTGATTTCATGTGTGAGTGGAAAACTTGATAGGTTTGTGGGTTGAGTAGGATTTTTAGGAAATTGGATTTATGAGCATGGTTAACTATGAATTTATGAGTTTAATGTGTGAAATGGAAGCCTAAATGACCTAAATTTCATGGATTTGCATCAATTTGGATTTGGGTATGTTTTGGCTTCAAAAACTTGTGAAAAGCCTTTTTTTCGCACAAGACCGCTTGATAGACCAATCGATCGGTCTATCCGGCAGTCAAAGGTTGCTCTCGGTGTTTTCTGCAGGCCAGACCGCTGGATAGACCGATCGATCGGTCTATCGCGCGGTCTGTTTTACTAGTCAAAATTTTAATTTTCAAATTAATGTATCTCTCTCATCTGGACTTCGAATGGGGTCAATTTTATATTCAAATCGAAGCCCCGGAAGTCCTCTTTCCAACAAAACTACTCTCACAAGAAAATTCTTTTTGTAGAAAAAGTTATAATTAAAATAGTGAAAGTATGTCAAAATTTCATAACCATTTTTCACCCTTTCTTAGCTAAATGTTTTGGAAAAACTTATTTTCCTTATTATTGGCTTTTTTTACTAAATTTCTAATCCCGTGAGCTAATGGCACACTTTTATATATATATATATATATATATATAGAGAGAGAGAGAGAGAGAGAGAGAGAGAGATTGAGTTGAGAGGCTTTCATTGGTCCTATTGGCTTGGCTTTCCATTATAAAAAAATTGAGTTTCAAATTGATAGGTATATATATATATATATATATATATATATATATATATATATATATATGGTGGATGTTCCCTTTTTAAAATAATGTGATCTTTTGCTATCAATCTTGCGTTATTAGTACTTGGTGACATTGAAGTGACGATGTGAACTATGGAAAACTATATAATGAAATTATTAACTTGAATTGAAAACCTACGGTTGAATGTGTAACATGCATAATGAGGTGATGCGGTCATGCGGTGAAAGCCCACGAAGATTCATGCCTAATGAGGGGCTGCGGTCATGTGGTGAAAGCCCGCGAAGATTTTTATTCAAAGATTAAATATGAAAATTGAACACTTTCTTTTAATGAACCGTATGGATTGATGTGAATTAAGTTTGGCTAGCGGCACCACGGTGAAGACTTAATAAACAATAATAATAAAATAACTTATTTATGGATGGAAACAAATGTTAAATGGAGGCGAATTTTGTGTGCGTGGGTGTGTGTGTGTGTAAAAAGGTAATGATTTGAATAAATTTGCATATTTATCTCGGCTACACCCATCACACATCACAATTCATGCATTAGATATGAGTTAATCTTTATCCTACGAGTTTCGGCTCATGTATATATATTTCAAATTATTTCAAGTTCCGAAGAGCGGGGTGGCACCAAAGCTATGGAGGCTTTTGGGAAGGGCCAGTAGATGGAGTCATGATGTCTTTGTTATTTTTGTTTCCTTTTGCTATATCTAAACTTAAGAAAAATGATGTAATAAAAGTAATGGCTTAGAATTGAATGTGGATTGTCTCAAGCATTTGGGAAGTGTAAATTTTGGAACTTGGATTGTTTAATTTAAATCATTTGAATGTAATATACTATTTGTTCTACTATTTTGGGGCTTCACCTATGGATATGATCTATGTATGCTGAATTTAGGGGTTAGTTCACTGGCCTGGATTTGGGACGTGACAGAACATCTGCAGCAACAGCGTCGACTAGTGGAACGTAGCGCCTCATCCCACCCGAAACCAAGTGGTGGGGCACAGGGGCGTATATGTATGGATCGAAGGGTGCTGGATGGCCCTCTCCAGCGTGTGGATCAAGGAAGTTGGCCATCTCGGTCTTAGCAGCAGCATCTGCAGCCACCTATGCCTCGGCAGCTGCCTGTGCCTCCTCCTTAGCAGCATGGCGAGAGGCACGCTCCGCCTCAAGGGCGAGGGCGTCCATTGCACCCAGCACAGTAGAAGGCTGAGTGGTGGTAACCCCACCGGCAAGAAGGTTGGTGGTCGTGCCCCCAAGAGTCCCCATGACGGAGCTCTCACTTGCGGATGAACCTCGGATGGCTTCCGCGATGTCCTCAAGGTGCCCGTGTCCCGCCATAATCAAGCAAAGAGGAAAGGGAAATGTATGAGAGGTAAGAATGAAAGGAAAGCAGGAAAGACCAAGAGAGAGTTTGGGAGAGCAAAGGGTTAGAAAGAGAGATAAGAGTGTGAGAATGAGGCCTTACCCGCGCGGCTTAGGAGACATATGCGCGCCTGGAGTTAGCGGTCACCATCTCCCATGTGAGCGACCGCCAGGTTCAAAGGATTTTGGTTGTGGCGACCGCCATGTTAGAGGAAAAAAGGCATGGCAATCGCCAGCATGTCAAAAGTCACGTCATATGTCTTGGAGCCCGGACCCGGCAACCACCAGGTCAGTGTGTAGCGACCTAGTACAATTTTAATTAATTAATTTAATGTAATTAAATTCGTAGAAAATAAATTTTGACAGTAGATATTTTCTTATTGTTTGGGGTTGGCATATTAGGATACCCCGGGATATTAATACATGACTAGTTCGGTAAAGTCCAAAAATTTTAATAATGTGATTTAAACTAAATTAAAATTAAGTAGGAGAATTTAAAGTAATGTGATTTTAAAGATGTTTTACAAGAATCAAATCTGTGGTTGGGTGGTAGTGAAAATAATTTTGAAAAATTCTTAACAGATTAATGCAAAACAAATAGAGAAGAAGGGAAGAGGGATTCTCTAGAGAAACCTAAAAAAAAAAAGAAAAGAAAAAAAAAGAGAGAAATTACATCTCAGTCGAAGCTGAGATGCTTCTGGAGAAGCAGAGAAGGAAAAATCGAGAGAGGGAGAGGGAGAGAGAGAGAGAGCTTAAAAACCCATTGAGGCTTCAAACCAACCCCGACGCCTCTTTCTTCTCCTTCTATCTTCGTTTCTATTTGTGGCTGCCATGAAAGAACTCAAGCTCCCAAATCAGAGTTCTTACAATAAATCAATGGTCTCTCACGTCGATTCGCATACCGTCGAACTGGATACCAACTCCGTGCAACCCGACGCCTTCTTCTTCTTCTTCTTCTTCTTCTTCTTTGCTGTCTTTGTTTGCCATAGAAGCATTTTTTTAAGCTTCGCAATTTCACTTTTCACCAGAAATTGTGGTCTTCCACTCCAAAGCAGGGATGGCCGAGTGAGATCCTAGCCACATAGTACCGGTTCATAGCTTTGCTGAGTGAGATTCAACCGAAAGCTCCATTCCCTTATGACCAAACCTAGGGTTCACAATCTGTGATGAAATTTGGTACTCCAAGAGGTAAAATTTAGACCCAAGAAGCCTCGTTCTTCTCTTTCATTCGCCGATTACCCTCCCCTTTCCCTGTGTCGTTTTGAAAGCAAGTGTATTCTCAGCAATTGATGGATTGAAACATTATTCGGAGGCCACTGGAGGAAAATTGATGTGTAATCAACCAATTTGAAATCTCATGAAGTCATAATCCAAACTAGCCGAAACCCAAGGGAGGTGTTCTTGGTGAAATCTAGGACATTGCGGCACTATAAGGTAGGATTTAGACTATCTTAAGTGCTTTACTTTGATTTGTGTTGATTTTCATAAGTTACAATTAATGATTAAGAGAAATCTACGAATGATTGAAAAATTTAGATTTGGTTATATGTTTATAACTTGTAACTTACTTAAGTCATGAGTTGGTGGATAATTTAAACACAATGGGAGTCATAAAGTATGAATTGAACTGCCTGATTAATAGAATTTGAATATATAATTTGAGTCGATAATCTATTTGGGAAGACTTAGAAAACTAGAGGACTATTTTAAGAACTAAAATCTCAGATTTTGAATGTTTGATTTGGCTTACATGAAATGATTAAGGTTAAACTTAATCACTTTGAATTGAGGAAATTTAATGAGTTGTGTATATATTTAAATCATATTTCCTTGTCTACATAACGAACATAAAATCCATAGTTTAAACATAAGATAAGGTGAAGTTATCAAGCTTGATTTTATTTTTGGATCATTTGACTAGTACATAAATTTTAAGACTTAAACACCAAGTCCTAAGGTATGCTGTTGAACATAATGAATATAGAGAATGGATGAATCTAAGATTCTTGAAGAAGATTATGTTTATTGCATTCGTATGGTAAGAAATCGGAATGAATGTATGTGTAATGATAACAAATTTGAATGGCTTAGATTGGAACAAAATAAGGATTAATGGAATTCCTAAGGGCAAATACTCGGTGAATGCAATCATGTGGTCAACATTGTGATTTGTTAGTATGAACATGGCACGTTAAAATTGTAATTCGGACAAGAACTTTAAATGATTATGAAATATTTAAATTCATTCACAATTTGGCTTTGTTTTATATATCAGTTGAAATTTCTAAATTGATGAATATTAATTTGGTTAATCAAATATTGAACCAAGGATGATTGATGTGGATGTGATTAAGTTGAGCTTGACTAGCTCTGCAGTGAAAGACCAAAACCTTGCGTAAGTTGGGTACTGTGTTCCCTCGGGTTAGCCCCTGTAAAACGGATTTGGGTACCGTGTTCCCTCGGTCGAGGTCCGTAAAACGGGTATTGTCGTGGTAAATTATAGAGTTATCTATTACCCAATGGTTTCGCATAGCCTATTTGGGGAATAGGGAGGAGTTTTTATAAACTGCGCCCGACGTTGGTTTCAGATGATTGTAGTGGTGAGTTATAAAGCTATCTATTATCCAATGGCTTCGCATAGCCTATTGGAGGAATATGGAGGGGTTTCTATATGCTCCACCCTACGTCGGTTCAGTAATTGATTTAATGAATTGAAAGTGAAATGTGAAATAAGAATGGAAGAATGTGAAAGAAAGTGATGGTTTTAATATGGATAAAAGTTGAATTAATAATTGGAAATTATTTAAAAGAAACTAAAAGTAAAGACAAGAAATTCAAGAATGATAAAGAAAATGTGTAATTAATGTAAGAAAAAGAAAAGGGAAGCAATGAAAGTTTAATGGTTAAATATGAAGGGGAAGTGGTTTAATTAATAATAATAGATGTGGTTTATTGATAATAAAATGTGCGAAATAATGGAAGACGAATTAAATGGAAGAACTTGAATGAAAATGAATAAAGTGTGAACTTATAATCTTTCGAAAAAGATAATAAGTTAAATGAGATATGAGAATGAGAAAGTACGAATTGAATGGAAGTTGAATGATTTAATAAAGAATAATAACTATTAAATAAATAAAGGAAGAAGAGCAAAAATAGGTTGTAGATACGATTTATATGTGATTGCATTATAGTCTGTCATTCACACCTCACAAGTCGTGCATTGCACTTATCTTAGTCATTATCCTATGAGCTCCGACTCACGTTGGTTGCATCAAACATTTTACAGGTTTAAAGAGGAAGAGGCCCGACATGAACTTTGGTGAATGATTAAAGTAAATGAAGAATGAAAGATGTTTGTAGTTTGTAGTTTTAAATAACGTATTTAATTTTATGAAATTTGTAATATTATTGAAAATTCATGGATGTTTGTAAAGAAAGATGCATTTAGATCTCTTTATTTATATATGTTTCTTGTAGTTAATTATTAGGTTTATGTTTTAAAGTATAAAAGACTGAGTAAGTTATGTTTTAAGGAATTGTATGTATGTTGAGGACTAATTCGAGGTGATGAAATCACAGTGATGGAGAATGTAGTAGTTATGTAATTGTTACATGGTGGTTGTGAATTGAGTTCCAGTCGGTGCCTGAGTATATATATTGTGAATTGAGTTTGAGTTTGAATTTGACAGGTAAATTTAAGATAGTCCAAATAACAGAAGAGACTCTACCGAAATTTTTAAGAATTAGACTTGGTATATTTTGGAGTTGGGATACATTAAAATAATTTTGGTTAAAGGAATAATGAGTTATCAAGTGGGGATCATGCGCCTCGGAGTCAGGGCGTGACACAGTGGGTCATTATTACGTTTTTGGGGACTGTTTGGTTTTGTTTTGTGTTAATGTGTGTGTTTACTTTATTTATTTTCTCTTGGAGTGTGTTTATCTTAATCTATCTTTGTGTGTGTTTATTTTATTTTTATTGTCATTTGTTTTATTTCTTCTTTATTTGGTGTGTTTATTTTATTTTCTTTTTGTATATGAGTTTATCGTGTAGTACATTTTCGTGTATGTTTTGCGTGTTACGTGCTTTTCAAATATTAGTTTGCAAAATATTTGTTTTCAATCTTGTTTTGTTATGTGATGCATTCTCCTGATAAACTTAATTTTAAGCAGTGACTTGGCTTTTAATTATTTTTATCCCGCTTTATTCCCGAATTTTTAAGTCTTGACTCGACCTATTATTTCGTAATTTTCTTCCTATAAACTTAATTTTAAGCTGTGACTTGATTTTTAATTATTTTTATCCCGCTTTCGTCCTAAATTTATAGGTCTTGACTTGACCTATTAATTCGTGATTTTCTTCCGATAAACTTAATTTTAAGCCGTGACTTGACTTTTAATTATTTTTATCCCAATTTCGTCCCAAATTTTTTGGTCTTGACTCGACCTATTAATTTGTGGTTTTCTTCTGATAACTTAATTTTAAACTGTGACTGGATTTTTACTTATTTTTATTCTGCTTTTACCCGAAATTTTTGGCTCTTGACTCGACCTATTAATTCGTGATTTTCTTCTGATAAACTTAATTTTAAGCTGTGACTTGGCTTTTAATTATTTTTATCCCGCTTTCGTCCCGAATTTTTAGGTCTTAACTTGACCTATTAATTCGTGATTTTCTTCCAATAATGTAACGCTTCGATCCCATTTAAATATAGTTCGACTATGTTTTTAAAACCAAACCGATGTGAAAATCCTTTCTTTGAAAACTGTCCCTTTGAACAACCCATTTATGACTTAAAATCCATTTATGAGAAACTTGATTTAAAATAATTTTTAACGGTGAAATACAGCAGAAACCGCTCGAGCGGTGACACACCCGAGAGTTTTTGCCCAGGAACTGTGAAAAATATCTATGTTTTGGAAACAAGATTCAAATAATCGATTTTATTAAACATGTCTAGAGGGAGTAAAACTGGGGCAAGGAAACAAGTAATTGAGAACCAAATTATTCTTTTTCATAAGCCAAACATTGCTGCCAAAAATCATTTATAGATGGATCAAAACATTCAACCCAACCAAATAAGTACGTCCTCACATGCACACATCACATGAACATATGACCCTAAGGTCTTACAACATCAGTATTTTAGTTCATAATTATAATAATCCAGGTACCCAAAAGAATTACATCTTTACACTCTCATTTCTAAAAAATTAACTATTTAAGGAGACAATGTAATCCTATCAACTTTCCAAAAAGCCATCAACCATTGGTCTTACTCCACGGCCTTCTTTCCGTTATTACCTGAAATATTGTTAGACAATATGAGCCGAAGCTCGTAGGAATAAGACTAACATTGAATATATGCATGACATGCGAAGATGGTTTTGCAGGATATATGCAGAAGTTTAATAGAATTCCCATCTTTCATTCCAAAGTAAATTTCCCGTGCATAACCCGGTTTATACAAAACAAGTTTATTGTTCTCTATCAACTAAATACATTTAACACCTTCAATTCCTAATTTATGAATTTACCAACCCGATATTTTTTAACACACGCCTACACACACAGCGGCATTTCTTGTATTTCACCAACTCGTGGTTAAAAAATTCAGGTGCGATGCCGGACGAGCGTATAGACCCGTGCAACGTTACAACCAACCCAACCACACAAGCCCCGTGGAGTAACGAGACGTTCTATACCCCGACACGACTAACATCCTTTCCCGGTTCACTAGCCGGCAGGCAGAGAACCCAATCTGTGCAGTTTTTCGATCTTTCACCGTGGAGCAACTCGTGCCCAACCTTAAACGATCCCTTGGATCCCAAATCAGCCATTTATATATATATATCACAAAATGCACGCACGCACGAGTCCAACCCCAAGGGTTCCTCTCGTCCAACCCATATCATTATACATTTTCCTCATTCACATATTCAATTTAATTCATGAAATAAAGCTCACAATAAGTTGTAATAACTCTCAATTTAATCATTAATCATATCAATTTCATCATACCAATGCTTTAAAACCAAACCCCCAATTTCCATGGTTTAAATCAAGTTCCAAACCCTAGGTTCTCATTTTTTGTTCTAATCATAAGAAAGAACAATATCAAGATAGGATGAAGTTAAATCCCTCATGAATCCAAAATCTAGCCTCCATTATCATCAAACTCAACTTAGGGTTACAAGAGAACTCAAATTTCATGCTCGCATACTCATAAACTTAAAATATACGACACATATCACATAAACATTCAAAGAAAGTCTCGAATCCTTTATTTGGGATGCTAGATCCATGGAAAAAAGCTTTACACGAGCTCCAATCACGAAGATCTCCAACCACGTGGTGAGAATATCGTCTTTTAAGACCAAAATTGGCTCTCCAATGGTTGAATCGTTGAGGAAAACGCAGCAAACTCACCCCAAAGAGCCTAAACAAACCTCTATAAGCTCTCCAACCTAAACCCTAACCTTCACCCTTGCTTTAGAGAGAGAGAGAGGAATGAAAGGAATGAAAGAAAAGGGTCCACGCAACCCTTTAAAAAAACAAATTCGCGACAGTCCGCTTGAGCGGACCTCCACCGCTCACGGGCGGTCAATTCTGAACTGCGATCTCCATCTTCACTAAGGCTACAACTGAGCCATACAACCATACAACATCACCCAACCAAATTTTCCTGCGTAATTCCACCTTCAACCATCACTACGAACATGTACTAGTTCAAAAATAAACTTTCGTGCATGATTTATACTCCCAAACATTTCCACGAGACATAACATATATATTTTAATTAAATTTCCAACATTAACTAGGGTCCGAATCGTTATAGATAAACTTAATTTTAAGCCATGACTTGGCTTTTAATTATTTTTATCTGCTTTCGACCTGAAATTTTAGGTCTTAACTCGACCTATTAATTTGTGATTTTCTTCCGATAAACTTAATTTTAACATGTGACTTGGCTTTTAATTATTTTTATCCCGCTTTTGTTTTGAATTTTTAGGTCTTGACTTGACCTATTAATTCGTGGTTTTCTTCCGATAAACTTAATTTTAAGCCGTTACTTGATTTTTAATTATTTTTATCCCGCTTTCGTCCCGAATTTTTAGCTCTTGCCTCGACCTATTAATTCGTGATTTTCTTCCGATAAACTTAATTTTAAGCCGTGAGTTGGTTTTTAATTATTTTTATCCCGTTATAGTTTCGAATTGTTGGGTTTTGACTCGACCTAACTAATTCATTGTTGTTTTTCCGGCTAAGATAATTTCTAGGATCTTGACTCGATCCTTTTGATTATTTTATCCCTAGCCAAGTTCTTAGATCTTGACTCGATCTTTGACTTGTTTGTTTGTACTCTCTTTAGGTCCTCTCCCTTTAGATCTTGATTCGATCTTTAGGATTTGTTTGATCATACCAGCATCTGCATCATGTTAGCATATGCATCATGTTTCTTATCCTTGCATTTTACCCTAGGAACTACGTTTTGATCTGATCCCTAGCAAAGGGGTACGTAGGCAACTCGATGAAAATTCGAGTATGACCAACATCATATGTATGCTTGTGTGTTTGTCGCCTAGCATTGACGGCTCAGTCAAATGGATATTGTCTCTAGATCTTTGATATAACTTACATCATGCATTGCTATGCAAGTTATATCAAAGAGGGGCAACTGTAGACACGCTAATTTGACCCCGCCTAATCTTAGGTGAATCCGATGACAAAAACGATTGGAATGGTGCTTCAGTACGATCCTTAGGAAATGATCCAAGCTCAGTATTTGAACCCAATTATTAAAATTTTCAAACCAATTAAATTATTTTGAACAACCAACTTCAATATGGCAACCAATAATAGAACCTTTTGAAAAATTTCACTTTTTGTGGCGACCGCCATTTTCATTCTGACGACCGCCAATAGAACTTCTTGGAAACCCTAGCCAAAGTGGCAACCGCCACCTCCAACCTGGCGACCGCCAACTTGTATTGTGGGGATCGCCAATAGAACTTCTTGGAACCTTTTCATTTGTGACGACTGCCAACTTTTAACCTGGCGACTGCCAACTTTAAATGGCCTGACATGTCCTAAAGTGTGTTAGCCTTTCATGGTTGAAAAATTCTATAAATATCGTACCCCTTGTACATTTTCAGGGGAGAATGTGAGAATTTTAGAGAGAGAAGCGCTGCCGAGTCACCGAGCTCGTCCAAGCCTCAACGCCGAAATCCTGCCGAAATACCGAGAGCTGAATCACTAACACCGAGATTCTAAAACCCTAGCTTGGATCACCGCTCGAGGATCGAATTGCCCATCACCATTCCCTGACTTGAGGATTCCTTAGTCATCCAAGTACTTTGTTTGGATCTTCAGTCTTTCTAGCTCCATTTCCTATCTCTTTGAAGTGACCGGGTTAATTTGATTATTTCATCCTTTACATTGCTTATATAGTTGTTTTAATTATTTTTTAATGTGTTTAATTTGGTAAAGTAGCCCTTCTTAGCTTATTTAATTTAGTTGTTTACTTGTATTAAATTTGTTAATACATTAAATAGTGTTAAGCTAACTTCGCAATTCGATTAACAATGTCATTATTGTTATAATCCAAACGCTTACATACATATGGTTATAATTATCAATATTACACCCATTTTTTATTTTTTATTTTTTATTTTTCTTTTAATGTTATGTTAATTTTTTCTTTTAATGTACCATTTTCTTTTTCTTTAATACTAGCTTTATTTTTTTCTTTTTATGTACCATTCTCTTTTTTTTTCTTTTTCTTTTTAATGTTAGTTTAATCTTTCATTTAATGCTAATTTTTTTTTCTTTTAATGTTAGTTTAATCTTTTATTTAATGCTAATATTCTATTTTTTTCTTTTTCTTTTAATGTTAGTTTAATCTTTCGTTTAATGTTAATATTTCTTTCCTTTTTATTTTAATGTAGCTTTATTTTATTTTTACTAGTGTTTCATTTATTTTTCTTTCCTTTTTCTTTTAATGATAGCTTTATTTTTTTCCTTTTATAGTACTTATTTTATTTTTCTTTTCTTTCATTTTATTAACCTCAAAAATCACAAAAGTCTTTTATGCTAGTTTAATATTCTTTTTTTTCTTCTTGTTTTCACCTTTTAAATGTTAATGTAGTTTCCACTTTTAATAGTAGTTTAATTCCCTTTTTCGTATCATTTCTTTCATTTTTCTTTTCTCATCTTTTGTTTCATTTAAATATTAAATATTGTTAGATCGTTTTTCTAATTAGTCCCATTGTATTTTCTCTTAAAATCTCTTTTTTTTATTTGGTTAAATTTTCTTTTGTAGATTTTCTTTTGTTTCGCTTTATTAGAAATTTGCTATAACATTTGGTAATATACATTTTTGGTACAATTCGTTTAAAATAAAAGCATGTTTAGAATGGTTTAGGTAACATTCTTAGCAATTCGTGTTTCTTCTTGATTTTAATTCATTATTTCTTTTCTTTAACTCATTATCACATGTGGGTGTGCTTCATGAATCCTTTAGTTAGAAATTATATATTGTAGAATTTAAGATTTCTCTTTTGATACTTGTTTGATTTGGAGTTCTATATACATATGTTATGTATTTTTCGTATTTGATTTTGGATGTTCTTTTTTTATCTCTATTTTCTGTATTTGCATGCATTTAAAAAATCTTATTAAGAACAAATGATAATTAGTAGGGGCCAACCTTATGGTTAGGCGAACGGGGTGTTTAATACCTCCCCCGATTCGTATCTTAGCTCCCGAATCCTCTTTCTGTAGTTAACGTTTTAAAGATCAGTAGCCATTTTATATTTTTTGGTTTTTTTCAAAAACCAAATGGCAATTTTATTTTCAACAAAAAAAGGATTATTCAAAATTTGGCTTTCAATGTGTTAAAATAATTTCTGAACATCATTTGAATTCTCTTATTTTTGACCATTTTAATACCTTAAAATTCTGACGCCATAGAAATGCGTTTGGCCGACGTGTTTTCTAGCAAGAAATTTAAGTAGGTTATCCAAATTGATGCGTCACTCTTATCGGTTCTCCTCGGTATGTGGGGTTTGTTTAGCATGAACATATGTGGCTAAATGCTAACATGACTATGTGGTTAATGTTTATGTTAATACGACGTGCTGCAGCTTATGTTCTGTTTTCTTTTCATATAAACGTGATGTCTGTGCGGAGAGAACGAGGCCGTGGCCGTAGTTTAGGCCAAGGGGATATACCAATCCCTGATGCTGGCGATGCAAATGCTCCCCAAGGATCGATTAACGTGATAGAGTTGTTGCGTGCGATGGTTGGTTCCATCGGTCAGCTGGTTGAGACTGCCAGGGGGGAGAGATAGAACCCGAGTCGAGGGCAACGGTGGCAATACGAGAGTTCAGGCATCTTGATCCTCTTACCTTCTCTCAGAATCCTGACCCTACTGTAGCTATAGAGTGGTTGGAGCTTGTGACACAAATTTTAGATACATTACAGATAGTTGAGAAGGATTTGAGGGTTTCGTTTGCCACCTTCCAGCTGAGAGGTGACGCCCATGAATGGTGAAAATATGCTCGGGATACCGTGGAGGGCACGTGAGCAGCTTTCACAGGGGTTTTTCTAGAGAAGTACTTTTTGGCTTCTTCGAGGGACTTATATAGAGAGGAGTTCCATGCTCTCACCCAGGGAGCGATGAGAATTGTGCAATAAGAGGTAAGATTTACCAGTTTATCCTGGTTTGCACTATAGTTGGTGGGCACAGACGAGCTTCATTCGAGAAGGTTTTGAGGTCGACGTTCAGGGAGCTCGTGGTAGGATTGAGGCTGTGTGTTTTTACACAGGTGGTAGAGTAGGCAAAAATGATCGAGAATACCTTGAGCGAGACTTAGGATTCCAGGGAGGTCAGGGCACCCCAGGATGGGACGAAGGCTTAGTTAGGTGGACGCTCCAACAAGAGGCAAAAGTCCTCTGGCCCTAGTTTTTAGCAATCTGGGTCACGACAGCAGTTTTCTACACTAGCACCATCGGTGGCTTAATCTAGGAGGCTAGAGCAGAGAGAGTTGATCTGTTATTGGTACATGCAGCCTGGGCATCTTGTGGCGGATTACCCACATCGAGGTAGTCTTAGAGTTCGGTATCAGTTTAGTCACAATGGAGGGAGCCGCCAGTTTATTTTAGGTGTGGCCAACCAAGGCATATTCATAGGAACTGTCCTTAGGGAGGCAGTGTACCGAGCACGGCAGGCACCATTCGTCCCATTAGTGTAGGACCGACGAGGTTATCAGTAGACAGCAATGCAAACTTCTAGGGTGATAGATCGGGATACTTCAGTTCAGTCAGTACGACAGCCGACAGTCTCAAGTTATGGAGGATAGACCAGAATGACACAGGACAGAGTGTATGCCCTTGCAGATCCTAGTTCTTCCAAGGCACCAGTTGTGCCTGATGATGTAACTATTCCTTCAGTGAGCAGAGGTACTTTTTGACTGTGCAATTTTGGGTCAGTATTCTTATCAACGTAAGAGCATTGTATTTCTTCATTGCATCTATTTGGGGGGGTTGGTGATGGACTCCTGAGGTGATTTGCTATGTGTAGAGTTGCCGTGTGTAGAAACATCAGTTGGTGAGGATGTAATGTTGGGATGAGTTGTAGACCCTGTGTCTTTGAGGTAGTTAACCGTTGTGTAGAGTGCATGACCATGTTTGACCGTATCCTAGGAATGGTTTAGCTGACCACCTCTCGTGCTTGTGTCGATTTCGATCAATGGCATCATTTTCTTTTGACCTTGTGGAGAATTTCGGAGACGAAATTCCTTTAAAGGGGGGTAAAGTTGTGAGACTCTTACCCATTTTTTTTGTGATGTTTCGACGCGTTGTTTATCATTTTTGTTATTGCATGTTTACATCTATTTTATGCATGTTCGGGCTTGAAAATGCATGTTGGGTTGGATCCCGAGGCCGTTGGGCATTGTGGTGTGAAGTTAAAAAAAGAAGAAGATAGTTTTAGGCGAGTCTATAAATATCTAGCCTTAGATATTTTCAAAAGAAATTTTCTCTTTCTAGCTTTTGAAATCCTTGAAACCTCTGCCTTCTCTCTAGTTTTTGGGGACCCGGGGCTTAGCTTTTGGCAATCGAGTAGCGGATTCTTACTATCTACACCGAGGGCTACGCGTTCATCCAGATGAAATCTCGTTTTGACGAGATTTGCATTTTGAGGTGTCGAGTTTTTTACTCAACAAGGTAGGATCCTAGACTCTCATGTCTTAAAAGGGTGCTACGTATAATCGTATGTGTTTTTATCGTTTTAAAATGTATGAAAAGTTGATTTATGTTTCGAAAAGTTGAGTTTTGGTTCAAAATCATTTTTGGTTATTTTTGGTTGGATGAAACGGGTTTTGAGTAGTTTCTTTCGGTGTTTCTTTATGGTTTTGGGCTTGTGTATGTCCGAGGGTATCAAAAGAGAGTTTGGATGCTTTGATTTTGGGGTTGGAGGGTCGATTCTGTAGCTGGGGTTTCATTTTTGTTGTGGTCCAGTTGATAATAGGGTGATCCAGTCAACCGAGGGTGGTGATCCAGTCGACTGACCAGAGTTTGAGTTTTTCTAATAGATTTTTAGTCGACTAAATTATGGGGTTCAGTCGACTGATGTCCTGTTGGGGTTCTTTTGTTATTTTGGTGGATCGTGTGGTGGCCTTGGGGATTTGTTTATGTTTTGTTGTCGTCCTCGGGAGTGACGTGATTTTGTTAATCGTGGTGTTCATGCATGGTTGGGTGTGGGACGTGTTTGGGTCTAAAGTTCTTTTTTTAAAAAGGGGAGTTTTGAAAAAAGATGGTGTTTTATGAAAACGTTTGTGAAAATTGTATTATGGGAGGTTTGGAGTTGTCCTTCGGATTAGGATTTATTTTGTAGATTGTTGGTCATCCGGGTGAGTGGACGGGTCGTCCGGGTGAGTGGACGTCGAGTTGTGTGGCATATGATATCATGCCGAGTTGTGTAGCATACGATGTCATGACAAATTATGTGGCACATAATGTCGTTATGTGAAATGTAGTGTTGTACATGGTTTAGTGCATTTTAAAACTCTAGTTTTACTCATGTATATTGAGGGACGAAAATGTGGTCCTCACGTATATAAAACTCTGGTTTTATTCATGTATGTGTGTGTGGTTGACGATGGACGCAAATGTGGTCCAATAAACGTTAACTTTGATTAACAATGGACGAAAATGTGGTCCGATAAACGTTAACTCTGGTTAACGATGTGTGTGTTGAGAAATTTGAGAGACAAAAATGTGGTCCTGAGGATGCATGTGGTGCATGTGTTGCATGGGGTTGCGTGTGTTGTGTGTGTTGCGCGGGTTACAGATGTAACGGGTGTTGCGTGAGCTATATGTGTGCATATGTTGCGTGGGTTGCGTGAGTCGTGGTGAGGATTGCATGTGTTGCGTTGCATGGATGGCATGTGTTGCGTGGTGAGGGTTGCATGTGTTGCATTGTGTGGATGGTTTGTGTTGTGTGTGAGGCTCGTGAGAGTCGGGGATCATGAGAGTCAATGATTGCATGTGAAATATTGTAGTTTATATGTATATATATCAATTTTTTTTTTCTTTGAGGCTCGTGTGAGTCGAAAAATATTATATCTTTTCGCATTATATTTGATCCTGTAAAACTTGTTTTGAGGCTCGGGCAAGTCATAACATACATATTACTTTGCTAGCATGTTTAGCTTTTATTTCATGTTTGTCTAGTTTTTGCTGAACTTTGGTTCATGGTGTGGGATTTGAAAATATTTTTGACGTGCATATGATCACGCAGATTGATCTGGAGGAGCCAGTTGAGGCTGAAGACCTGTAGTCTTCTTTTGTTTCCTTTTTGGACCATGCATTGTTTTCCTTGTTCTTGGTGTTGGGGCCAAGTGTTGTAAGCCTATTGGCGTTTATATTTAATGCATGTATGTTTTTTATCTTGTGAGTGAAACATTGGGATGGGTGTTATTTATGGTGTTTCGGGTGACTCAGTGTTTAGGGCATGACATGTTTGCTTTTGGGTACCTCACCGTTCGAGCGGTAGGGAATTAGCTCGAGCGGATTCCGCTGGGTGGCATATTTTTAAAATTTTGTTTTAAAAAGAATTTTTGTTAGGTATCTTTTGAGCAGCCTTTGGGGCATATATTGGTATATTTGGGGGTTTGTTTGCAACGAAAAACTCTCTTTTACTTCTATCGTTTATGGAGAAATTGAAAAGTGATAGTGTTTTATTAAAACGAAGTTTGGTTCCGGTGATCCTCTCGACTCAGTTCTGGTTTAAAGTCTTTTATTCAGGTTTCTTTTCCATTTATATCATGGAGTCTATGGTTACAAAGTTGGGGTGCGACATATGCTCTCCTCAGTTTTCTACAATTGGGTTAAATCTGATAAAAAACTTCACAATAATGACAAATAGAATTGAAACTTGACTTGTTTACCTCATCCCCTTGTGCATTAGGGGTATTACCATTCAAATACCTCCACTTTGTCATTGAAAGGGGAGCAATATCAAACCCATTTGTGGATGTTGCCTTTCGTTTTCTTATAGGGGAACATGCAATGTTGAATTCGTTAGAAGACTTTCTTTTTGCTTTTTCAGTAAGCATGGTGCAATATCAAAACCCTTTTGACGAATGAAGTTTATTTTCTTCTTTCTTTTTTTTCTTGGTGCTTGTAGAAGTTTCATTGAATCCACGTTCAATTTTGTCCATCACCGACTTTTGTTCTTTGAGCATCTTCTCTAAAGCAATTGTTCCTGCGTTACACTGCTTAAAAGTAACATTAACTCTATTTAAATGGTCTTTAAGTTCGGTTACTTGAGATTGCAAGTCTAACAATTTTCAAAAGACTAGCATGCAATTTGTTTTCTAACAAAACAATCTATTTTTTAAATTTTTTTGGTAATGAAGTCTAATATGTTCTTCCTTTTTATTTTTAAGTTGTAGAAGATTCACTTATTTGATAGTGTTTGGAATAATAGCATGATTTTTTTTTAATTTTTGAAAGTAGAGTTGATTTTTTAATTGAGACTATTATAGTTATTTTTTTTTTTAAAAAGAAAAACAATTAAAGTTTTGGAATGTGTGTTGTTGGTTTTTTTTCTTAGAAAAAAAAATTAGTAGATTTTTTAGAGATGCTAAACAATTTAGCTTAAGAGTTGATTTTTTTTATTAATAAAACACCAACTTATTAAAGATGCCAAATAGAAAGTAAAATGTTTGGTAAGGTACAGCTAGTAGCTTTTAGTTTTCTGCAACTAAATTTAATAAATAATTTATTATTATTTTTTTAAATACTTACAATTTTTGTTATAAATTATAACTATTTTTTCTCCTATTTCAGTTATTTATTACAATTTTTACTAAACAATCACAACTTTCAATTATAAACTATAACTTATAAGTTATTAATTTCAGTAATACCAAATACCACCTATAAACGTTATTACCAATTTTCACTTCAATTCAAATAATAGACCTCGATTTGTGGACGATAAGGTGAACTAAAGAGGGAGAGACAAACTAACTAACGTAAATGACCCTGGATATTTTATCTAATGCCAAATATGGTAAGGACATTTCTGTACTTCCACTATTCAAATTAGCGGTCCAATTTTCTCTGTCACTGTCCACTACCATTTTTGGAATTATTTCAAACTATCGTTTTAAAAAAAACTATTAGTAAAAATATTGTTGTTTTGAAACTATTTAGGAAAGTAAGGTTTTTTTGAAAAATGCAGCTTCAAAATGCGTTTTCTGGTTTGACTCAACCAACGACCCCCTGTCACGTTGAAATCGCGTTTTGAACCCATGATTTTAGGGTGTGGCGTCCACGTGTTAGTCTTGGATAAAATTGCAAGTTGAACCTGCGATTTTAGGTTGTGCCCTGCCACGTGTTGCTCTTCTGTGAAACCACATGTTTAATCTGCGATTTTAGGTTACCTCGAAAGCCGTTCATAAAATGCAATATGCGGGTCTACCACGTGGCACTCTCATATGAAATTGCAAGTTCAATCTGCCATTTTATCCTTTCTCCCATTTCAAGATGTATGCCAGTCTGGATACCTAGGTAGACAGTTTGCAGATAAAATTGCAGGTTAAAGATGCGATTTCATACCCACTCCACATTCCATTTAGTCCGACTAATTAGTTGATTTGATTATTGGACTTGACTAATTTGATTTGACAAAAATTCGCAACTTTGACCTGCGATTTTTGTCTTCCCACACCTTCACAAACTTATATAGTTCTACCATATTTGCATTGTGTTGATAATGTATCTTGTTGAGAAGTTTTCTTTGCAATTTATTTTCAAAATATTCATTTGTTTATATTGTAATGGCATTAAGATCATACAACCTATTAGTATATTTTGGTAGTCGAATTATCAATAATCAAGGTGGAATTTCTTACGAGGGACCTGCTCTAAAATTTATACGAGTTAAATGGGGGATTAGTTTAATCGATTTACAACATTGATTACTTACAACTATAACAATACGTGAAGGTGTTGGAAATGTCATTATCACGTATAAATTCCCAGCTCTTGCTTATCCTAATCACGTCTATTATTTTACTACTCTTTCAGTAATCGACAACGATTCCATCGAAGTCTGGATAGTATAAGTGCAATCCCAAGAGAGGGTTGAATTGGGTATTTAAAAAATTTCATGTTTAAAGATTAACACAAGATTCAATTATAGATTTTAAATGTGAATGATGCAAGTATAAGAATAATGAAAATGAATAATATAAAGGGTCAGAGATACGACACCAAAATTTTTACAAGGTTCAACGCATCAGCCTACATTCTTACCTCAAGCCAACCGTATGAGGATTTTCACTAACACTCATTCAATAGACGGAGCAGCCTCTCTCCTTAGTCTAGGCAGAGTAACCTCTCTTGAGAATGTCTCATTCTCAACTACAAACACTTCTTATAGGCAAAGCAGCCTCTCTTAAGAATATCTCCTTCTTAAGTATCCAAATCTTTATAGGCGGATCAATCTCTTTTGAGAAATACCATTCTCAAGTACAACAAGATGAAATGAATTTGTACAAAAAGATGCTCCTTCAGCGAGCAAATGAGTACAAGAGATTAACACATAATTCACCTCTCAAAGAATATATCAAATGAAACTCTATGAGAATTCTAAGACTTTTCTCTCAAAAATATAATTAAAACTCAAGAATTTGAAGCACAAGTAGAAAGAGTATGAGGGAATTGATTTGAAGGCTTGAAGTGTGTAAAACCAGAGCTCAAAGGCTCTATTTAAAGGGCAAAAATCTGTACTAGCCGATAGGCTAAATAAAGAAGTTTCAAACTAGTCGTTTCAGCCAAATTTCAAAAATTTTGTCAACTTAGTCAACTGGAGTAGTTAATTCAGTCGACTGGATTTCTAATTTCACCATTCAGTCGACTGGACTTATGAGTCAATCGCCTGAACTACTTAAATCCAGTTTCTCGTTTGGCAGTCCAGTTTCAATCTCCTAAATGCCATGCATTAGTCGATTAAACTTTGAAAAGTTTAGTACTTTTGACTTTGAAAATATTTTTGAACATTTCTTTGTTTTTGAAAATGATTTTCATAAGGTTTTAGGATTTCTATGAGCTTGAAGAGATATAATCATGAGTTTTGTGAATTTACATAAATCCTAACTTTGATACAAAAGAAATTTAACATTTAATCTTCAATTCTTCAACTTTTGCAGTGCTTCAAAACCTTATAGCCAATGTGTTTGATTTGAATTTTGCTTCATGGCTTTCACTTTGTATCTTTGATTGTGCTAAACCTATAAACAATTTCAATTTGCATAATTAGATACTTAGGTTTGTTATCATCAAAACGGTCGTTGAAGCCTTATTAGGCTAACAATCTCTCCATTTTTTATGATGACAAACACAGAGCAAAATAATATAGGAAAGCTATATAAAGCTCCTCCTATCAATAAGCATGCAAAAATAAGCTTGTATAAGAGTTGAATAACTCCCCCTCACTATGTGCATAAGAATTCAATTAGTTGCTTCTTTTGAGTTTAAAAACTTATTTTGTTTTGAAGTGGCATAGATGTGAAGACATTGAGTTTAATTTCATTCTTTAAGCATTTCTAGTATAGCTTTGGAAATTTAATTTTTATCGAATATCGTTTCAAGACTATAAGCATTTCAAGCACTTTAAGCATAATTTTGAAACTTTAGTGTTCATTGAACATTTTGAAAACTTTCAAACATTTTAATATTCATTTAATAGTAATGCATGAGTTCTCCTTCTTTCTTAGCATTTTCCAATAATCATTCCAAAGTTCATTTTAAGATCATATTAAGCAATTAAAGCATGTTATGAGCAATGAAGCTTGGAAGTGTAAGAATGTAAGATCATTCATCAATGTAAGAACATTCAACATTAAATTTTAAGTTATGGATATCAAATCATGCATTTTTACCCATCTATCATCCGAAGTGTAAACATGCATATATAGTATTCATCCACATAAAGTCAAAGTATCATAAGATTAGCATCATCATCCAAAAAAGAGTAGCAAAAATACATGTGATAGCCAATATAAGATACATTTTGCTATCTCTTCTCATTCTTTCTTCTCCATAGATGTAGTATTTTGCCCACTTCCTTCTCCCCCTTTTGTCATAATAAAAAAGAGGTGGAGCTGGAAGTAGACTCGTTGTCATCGTCATCACCATCATAAGGAGGAATGCCTAAGGCATCCTCAATGCGAGTGAGGCAAGAATGGACTTTTGTAAACTGTTTATCAACCCTTGTTGTGAAAGACTTGACCATTTTCTTTAAGAAGGATTTTGTAGACGGTTCAAGAGTAGGTTCAGCAGCAGGTGGAGGAGCTGATGGAGTAGTAGGAGAGGGAGCATCAGCCTGTGCATAGGCTTCATCCTCGTCTTCTCCTTCCTCACTATCTTAGACAACTTGGGGGTGCTGGCCTATGTTGCTGAACCTTAGGTTGCCAATCCCCATCTCTCAAGATATAACCCATTTGTTTGAGAATGGTATTGTTGAAGAAATCGGATTGTTTTGGTGGAATAAAATTGGAAGGAGATGCAGAAAGTCTGAAAGACTCAAAGAGAGGTGTAAGGAACGCTCCATATGAAAGAGTGTGATGTTTAGTGCTCTCTTTAGCAAACATCCATTAACAGATAAGAGTGGGAAGATCAAGGAGTTGACCCATGTAAATGCACCACAGAATAAAACAATCAAGATAAGAAATGTAGCTACGAGATCCACTACGAGGCAAAATATTATAAGTGATGGTGAGATGTAAAATTTTGGCCTCAAGAGTAAGTTGGGAATATTGAGGAGCGAGGGCAAAGTTGATGACTGGTGCACTCATAACCATTGGCAAAAAGGTTTGAGGAGTGAAGTTTCTTTCCATGATCCAAGTTGTGGCGGATTTGGGACAAACAAAATCACGATGACCAAGGCCAAAAAGTTGGGCAATGTCTCGATCGGTAAATCGATATTATTTTCCAAATAGGTATGTGAAAAGATGAATGGATAGATCATTAACACAGAGTTTGTCCTCTTTCGAAAGATTTGCATAAAAGAGACGAGTATGTAAAGGAAAAACTCTTTTAGGTTGATAGAATACATATGAACCCCATCCAATTCAAGCGAGAAGTTGACATACATTCGGAAAATGAGCATCAACGAAGTGCATATCAAAGAACTTACCGAAGATGGGTTCAAGGGACCGAAGATGAGTTTTGTAAAGAGTTTCGGCCCATCCTGTGGAGAACCATTTATCATTTCATCCATGGTTTCCTCCCGTGCGATTGATTTTCATTTTCCTCCTCTAGTTCTAAGAGCCATTGTAAGAATAGAGAGGTGGAAAGGAAGGATTGAGAGGTTTAGAATGACGGGTGAGGGATTTGGATGAAGTAGAAAACGGATTTGGAGAAAAAAACAAGTGAAACCAAGAGTGAGGAGAGAGAAGCCAAGAGTAGAAAAAGAAAAGACAGCACCTGATTTGTGGTTCGACGTCCTAGGGTTTAAAATGCCCGAGAGTTCAGTCGACAGAATAGGGCAAGTCAGTCGACTGAGATACAGAGGCTTGTAGGCAGTTTGTTCCCGAGATAGGTCAGTCGATTGACCTTGGGGCCTCCGTCGACTGAGGTTCCTTCTAATGTGTTTTTGATTAATTTTGTGATTTAAAACTCTTCTCGATTAAGTATATACAACCTCTCAAATATGCAACAGGCCTAATTCTCTTCTTATTACGATAAACCAATCCTCATTAAGTGGTCTAGTAAAGATATCAGCCAATTGTTCACTAGTGCATACAAATTCTAGGAAAATAACACCTTTTTGCACATGATCATCAATAAAATGATGTCTTCTCTCAATGTGTTTGGTTCGTGAATACAGAATTGGATTCTTAGAAATGTTTATTGCATTTGTATTATCGCATTTGATTGGCACAATATCATATTTCAATTTAAAATCTTGAAGTTGTTGTTTCATATATAAGATTTGTGCATAACAACTACCTGCAGCCATATATTCGGCTTCGGCGGTAGATAAGGCTACAGAATTCTATTTTTTGAAAAACCATGAAACAAGTGACTTTCCTAGAAAATGACAGGTTCCACTGTGCACCCGACAAAATTTGCATTTAAATAACTTAACATTTCAAGGGAAGTGAACTTGGGATACCACAAGCCTATATCTATGATGCCAATTAAATATCTTAGATTTTTTTAACAGCAATTAAGTGTGATTTTTTTAGACATGCTTGATATCGAGCACACATACATACACTGAACATTATATTATGTCTACTTGCAGTTAAATATAATAGGCTACCAATTATACCTCGGTAGAGCTTAGCGTCTATCGGTTTTTCTTGCTCGTCTTTGTCAAGTTTGGTTGAGGGACTCATTAGAGTTCCCAAAACCTTTTCGTCTTCCATATTGAAGCATTTGAGAAATTCTCGTACATACTTTGATTGGTTGACAAATGTCCCATTCTTCACTTGTTTGATTTGAAGCCCGAGGAAGAATGTGAACTCGCCCATCATACTCATTTTGAATTCTTTTTGCATGCACAAAGAAAAATCCTTGGACAATTTTTCGTTAGTAGTACCAAAAGTAATATCATCCACGTATATTTGCACGATAAGCATATCTTCATTGTTTGTTTTGATAAATAATGTTGTGTCAACCTTTCCTCTTGTAAATCCATTATCTAATAAAAGCTACTTAATCTTTCATACCAAGCTTGAGGAGCTTGCTTTAATCTATACAAAGCTTTTGTTAGTCTAAACACATGATTTGGATTGTGATAATCTTTAAATCCTGGTGGTTGTTTAACATATACTTCCTCATTTATAAAACTATTTAGAAAATCACTTTTTACATCCATTTGAAAAAGTTTAAAGTTCATATAGGATGCATATGCAAGTATCATGCGAATGGCTTCCATCCTTGCTACTTTGTGCATAGGTTTCATCAAAATCTATTCATTCTTCTTTATTATAACCGTGTGCAACTTGCCTAGCCTTGTTACAGACAACGATGCCGTTTTTATCCTTTCTATTTTTATATGCCCATTTAGTTTCAATTATCGTCTGATCTTTAGATCTAGGAACTAAACTCCAAATTTTATTTGTTTCGAATTGGTTTAATTCTTCTTGCATGGCTATTATCCAAGATTCATCTTCTAGTGCATTATCTATGTTTTTAGGTTCTTCTTGTGAAAGAAAAGCAAGATGATCACAAATATTTTTCAAGAAAGATCGAGTTGTTACCCTTCATGAAGGTTCACCTATGATTTGATCCATAGAGTGGCCTTTTACTGTCTTCCATTCCTTTGGTAGTTTTTCATGGTCATTTTGATCTTGAGACTCATGAGCCTCGATGCTTTTGCCTTTATCCTCCATGATTTGCATTTCGTCCATTCCTTTGTTAATATCTAGATCATCATCATCTAAAATCTTAGAAGAAAAAGGGTTAGCCTCATCAAAAGCTATATGCATGAATTCAACTAATATCATAGTTCTCTTGTTGTAGACTTTATAAACTTTACTATTTGTAGCATACCCAATAAAAATTCCTTCATCAAATTTTGACTCAAATTTTCCCAAATTGTCTTTGTCATTTAAAATAAAATATTTAAATCCAAAAATATAAAAATAAGAAATGTTGGCCTTTCTACCATTCCATAGTTCATAAGGAGTTTTTTGTAAATGATGTCTTATAAAAACTCGATTCATTACATAGCAAGTAGTATTTACTACCTCGACCAAAAAATACTTAGGAATTTTATGTTCATTTAGCATGGTTCGTGCCATTTCCTGTAATGATCTATTTTTTCTTTGAACAACTCCATTTTGTTGAGGAGTTCGAGGAGATGGAAAATTGTGAGAAATTCTATTTCGATTAAAAAAATCTTTCACATCTTAATTTTTAAATTCTCCTCCTCTATCACTACGAATGTGTAGAATAGAATAGCCCTTTTCATTTTAAATTTTCCTACAAAGTTTGGCAAATACATGACATACTTCATCTTTTGACGCAAGAAATAATACTCAAGTATACCTTGAAAAATCATCAGCTA
Organism: Heliamphora ciliata; assembly: GCA_032360265.1. Taxonomy (NCBI): domain Eukaryota; kingdom Viridiplantae; phylum Streptophyta; class Magnoliopsida; order Ericales; family Sarraceniaceae; genus Heliamphora; species Heliamphora ciliata. Next base: position 24,755 of record JAUMHN010431985.1, read on the forward strand.
TAACAAATTCTATTCTTTTCCTCCAAGATTTAGGGGTTTCATAAGACTAAATAAATTGAGATGAATTAATTGTAGTGGTCTATTTGTAAAAAATTTTTATTTCTTTTTGAAACTTATTTTGGCTTGCTTACCAAATTGGCAAGCATCACAAACTTTATTTTTGATAAATATGATTTTAGGTAAGCCCACCAAATCTTTCTTGACAAGTTTGGATAGGAGATCCATGCTAGCATGAACTAGCCTACTATGCTATAACCAACTAGTTTCATTTATGACAGAAAAACATTTAACATTTTGAGAATTTAAATTTTCAAAATTAATAGTATAAACATTTTCAGATCATTTTGCAACAAATAAAACTTTATGACTTTATTTGTTTTCAACAACACTAGTGTCATACAAAAATTGTACACCATAACCTTTATTACATAGTTGACTTATACTAAGAAGATTATGTTTAAGACCATCAATAAGAAGTACATTATCAATGAATAGGGAAGATGTCACGCCCCTACATTAGGGTCACGCGAAAGCCCACCAAAAGATAGTTTGAGAAAATAAGATTTGCAGTTGGAAAACCCTCAACTCAAAATGTACAACTCTCATAAACAGAAAACATGCATCTCGTACATGAATAAGCATATTACCCAAAGGCGTACAAAACCAGCCATCACAGGCGTTACATGTAAAATTACATGTACAAATAAAAGGAAAAACTACAGCAAGTCTTCCATCACCTCTGCAACTAGGTCAACTCCACTTTCACACCTGAAAAGGTTTTATAGCAAAATCCCACACCGTGAAACGAAGCACAATAGGAAAAGACAATAAAACTGTAAAATAGGCTATGCAATTATAAGCATACAAACTCCACCACAGGAGCTAAAAAGGTTTTCTTCCCTAAAATCACAAGTTTTCATCATTCAAACTATGCATATCATCCTAACAGATATCATGCCACAGTTAAGAAAAAGCGGTAATAAAACAGTAATCTTCACTCAGGTCACACAGCTAAGGAGAAAGATGTAAATGAAATCTTATGTACCGACTCTATCACATAGACAAAGATAACAACTATAGACTCTTGCCCATTACCCTAGACCCAAGTCACACAAACTGGCTTGGTAATGACAAGTTCTATACGGAGTTACAACAACAACACTATTAACGGAGGCAACCGACTCAATTTACGGGCACAAAACCTGGGGGTCCAGAGCACCCACACATCGCCATTCACGGAGGCAACCGACTCAATTTACGGGGATTAACCCGAAGGTACAGAGCACCTACGCTGCGCACGTTTCTGGACTTTCACCGAGGAGCACTACAGGCCCACATACAACCACACCCACACTGTGTTACGGTACATCTATGGATAACATTTAAAAACCCACAAACCATTTATACAGTGCATGTATAAAATGATCCAATCCATCAACCATGGAGATCTAAAATCATTTTCAGCAAAACGTTTAAGAGTTGAGACTCAACCCCGCGGGTTAGCTCTAAATCTCTAAAAAGCACGTTTTTTTCACCATTTTCCCAAAACACCTCGTTTTCAAACCTACTTTTGAAATCTACTGATATCAACATACCCATATCATGAAATAAACCAAGAAATGAGTAAGAACACACTTTTATTCAAAAACCAAGGTTTAAACATGAAAACTACATTTGATGTATTTTTTACCCAGTGAAAATACGTATAATTACACAAATCACCGTTACACAGCAGTAGGGTCTAAAATTCTACCTCGAAGAGTCAAGAACTCGACGTCTCAAAACTGAACGGCGTCAGAACGGAAAACTGTCCGGATGGATTCGAAGCCCTCGGCCCCGATAGTAAGGATTCACAAGGGATCGGACACAAAACCAAATCCCGGGCCCTCAAAGCTACAGAGAAGGCAGAGAAAAGGGGTTTCTTAGCCTGGAAGAAAGAGAATATCAAAATATCCCAGCCCTTGGGATATTTATAAACTCGCCAAAAACATACTGTCCAGTCGACCGAACCCTTGAGTTCGGTCGACTGAACCCAAAAAACTTAGTTTAGCCAACTGAACCGAGCCCCTCATTCGACCGAACAACTGGGCAGAGGGTTTTCCGACGTTTCCAAGGCAAAAACAGGTTTCTAAGGTCCAAACAAGCCTCTACCAAACCCCAGAAATTGTATAACACATTTATACATGTTGTTCTACAACTGTAAAGCATAAACCATGCATCAATGTTATTCATATATTGAAGGAAACACATCAAATATATAAATAACGAAAAGATAAGGGTCAGGGTCTCACAACTCTCCCCCCTTAAGGAATTTTGCCCCCGAAATTCGCAACAAGGTCACGAGGTAAACAGGTCTAGGTATCTAGCACGCATTCCAAACTCGAGCTCCCATGTCGCTTCCTCAACCCCGTGATGAAGCCATAAGACCTTGACATAGGCAATTGTTCTGCTCCGCAACACCTGCTCCTTTGTATCAAGAATCCTCATTTGTCACGCCCCAAGCATCCGGGTCACGCGAAAGCCCACCAAAACACCCATTTGTGAAAATAAGGTTTTCATAAGAAATCAAAATGTACAGCATTTAGATAAAAGTCCCCACAGTTCAACTCTCATAAACTGTAAAACATGCATTCTCATACATAAATAAACATATCGCCAAAGGGCGTACAAAATCAGCCTCAACAGGCGTCACATGTGAAAATACATGTCTCAAAAAGGGAAAACTACAGCAAGTCTTCCATTATCTCTGCAACTAGGTCGTCTCGTCATGGTCACCTGAAAATGTTTTTCAAAAAATCCCACATCTTGAGCCGAAGCCTAATAGAAAATAGAATGTATAAAGCTGTAATACAGGTCATGCAATCGTATGGTGGGAGCTAACTCGACCACAGCACCCAAAAGGTTTTCCATCTCAAAAACCACACGTTTTCCATCCTTGACACTATGTATATTATCCTAAAGGATATCATGCCACAGTTAAGGGAAAGAAGTAATAAAACAGTATTCTCCACTTGGACACACAACCGAGGAGACAAGATAGAATGAGATCCTATGTACCGACTCTATCAACTCAAGACAAAGGCAACAACTATAGACTCCTGCCCATTACCCTAGTCCTGAACCACTTAAGGCCTGCTAGGTAATGACAAGTTCTATACGATGTCACAACAACATACCCACTCAAGGGATAACCTGCTTCTTTACGAATTTCTATGACCGATGGAAAAAGTTAACCAAATCACGACTCGCTTCTTTACGGATTGCCACGATCGATGGACGAAGTTAACCAATACCATGTTTACGGGGATTAATCCGAGGGACCGTAGTGAACCCACCCTGCGCACGTTTTTGGACTTTCACCAAAGAGCAATGGAAGCCCAACTCTAAACCACACACGCAGTGTCACAGTACATCTATGGATAACATTATAAAACCCAACTTGCTAATAGATATACAACACATGTATATAAAAGGGATCCCATCCATGAAACATGGAAATCAAACAACAGATGTAAAAACATATTTTCACCCAAAACGTTTTAGAAGTTGAGACTCAACCCCGAGGGCTATCTCCAAACCTTCAACCAACACGTTTTGAAAATTTCCAAGACTTCGTTTTCAAACCATCCTTTTGAAAACATCAAATACACCTTTGAAACCATAGAATTTCATAAAAACCTCGGATAAACATCACACGAGGAAAGGTTGAACCAAAACACATCATTTTTCCAAAACAATCCAAGTTCAGTCGACTGGACTCACTCTCCAGTCGACTGAAAAACACACTGGAAATGAAAATCCAAAACAGAAGCCATTTCAGTCGACTGACCTCCCAGGTCCAGTCGACTAAACCTCCCACATGATGATCCAGTCGACTGAACTAGCCCAGATCATGTTTTTGAGCTATGATTTTGGTTTTCCAACCCCAAATCAAACCTCCAAACTCCTATTTTTTGATATCCACAAGCATCCCCTAGCTTAGGACTATCATAAAACCTCGAAAGGAAACTCCCTCTTTCGATTTCATCCAACCAAACGTTGAAAACGGTTTTAACCCCAAATCGGATTTGAAACATAAATAACTTTCCATGCGTTTGAAAACGGTAGAAACACGTAGGAATACATATAATACCATCTAACAATTATACAGTCTGAGATCCTACCTCGGTAAGTTTAAAACTCAACGTCTCGATCTACGTGCAAAATCGAGCTTTGCCAAAATAAAATTCTGACTGGATGGATACGTAGACAACGATGCCGATACTAAAATTCTGACGCAGTTGGTTTATCAAAATTCAAGCCCCGAGCCCTCGAGAAGTTAGAGAGAAGGCAGAGAGAAAATTGGAGGAAACTTATAAGTTAAGTTTTCAAAAATATCTTTTTTTTAATTTAGAGAGAAGGCAGAGAGAAAATAGGCCTCCAAAATATCTTTTTTTTTTAATTTTCAAAATTCGCACGACAACTCCCAACAATCCCGGGAACCAACCTTGCATGCTCAGATAAACATAAACATGCGTCAAAACGAGTAAATCATATATCATGGAAACATATATATGCAAAACACATCATATATACATAAGTCTCAAAAAGAGACGGGTCTGGGTCTCATATCATTGGACGCTCCTCATAAGTGGCATCCTCATCAACCCGCAGCTCAGCCCAATCTAACACATGCGAAGGATCAGACTCGTACCTCCGAAACATAGAAACGTGGAACACGTTATGCACAGATGTTAACTGAGGGGGCAAAGCCAAACGATAAGCAACCTCACCAATCCTGTTAAGAATCTCAAATGGTCCAATGAAGCGAGGTGATAGCTTCCCGCTACGACCAAATCTCATCAAACCTCTACGTGGTGAGGCCTTCAGGAATACGTGATCTCCCACTACAAGCTCCAAAGGTCGCCTCCTCCGATCTGCATAACTCTTCTGACGGCTCTGCGCTATCGCAAGGCGCTGGCGAATCACTGTAACCTTCTCCGTCGTCTCCCGTACCATATCGGGTCCCAGGACTGTGGTCTCTCCCACATCTGTCCAACACACGAGTGATCTACATGGTCTACCATATAAATCCTCATACGGTGCCATCCCAATACTGGACTGATCGCTGTTGTTGTATGTAAACTCTGCCAACGGTAGATGATCCTCCTACGAACCTCTGAAATCAAGGACACAAGCCCTCAGCATATCCTGTAGAATCTGTATAGTCTTCTCTGATTGGCCATCCGTTTGGGGGTGAAAGGCAGTACTGAACATCAAGTTAATCCCCAAGGCCTCCTGCAGACTCTGCCAAAAGCACGAAGTAAAGCGCGGGTCCCTGTCAGAAACAATAGACACTGGCACTCCATGCAACCGGACTATCTCTCTAGCATACAAGCGACTCAGTCTATCCACCGAATCCTCACTAGGATGGAGAGAAAGTGTGCAGACTTCGTCAACCTATCAACCACAACCCATACGGCGTCGTGTCCTCTAGGTGACCGAGGAAGTCCTGACACAAATTCCATCGTGACATGCTCCCACTTTCACTCAAATATAGGCAACGACTGTAGCAATCCTGTCGGTCTCTGATGTTTCGCCTTTACCTTCTAACAGGTAAGGCACTAGAAAACAAACTGGATCACATCTCTCTTCATTCCCGTCCAACAGAACTGACGACGTAGGTCGTGATACATCTTCGTGCCTCCAGGATGCACAGCAATATAAGAATGATGACACTCATGTAGAAGATCAGCTCGGCATGACTTTGGCACAAACAACCTCCCAGCTAACCTCAAACTCTGATCAGAACCTACAATCTAGCCTGATGTATCCTCTCCACTAGCAACACAATCTCGTATTATCTGAGCCTCCTAGTCCGTCTACTGGAGCTCTAACACACATGCTAGCAGTGCTGGTCGCGAAACTACAGAGAACAAGGTAGCACCTATTGCGGTCACTCTGAGGCAAAGATCAAACTCCCCAATCTCTCCAAGCATGCCCCACTCACGTATATCCATAGAAGCTAACGATCCATGAGACCTTCTGCTGAGAGCGTCAACCACCACATTGGCTTTCCTAGGATGATACTACAAATCAAAATCATAATCCTCTAACAACTCCATCCATCGTTGCTGGCGCAAGTCCAGGTCCTTCTGCGAAAATAAGTATTTCAAACTCTTATGATCGGAGAATACCTCGAAGTGCTCACCATACAAATAGTGACGCCAAGTCTTTAAAGCGAAGACCACGACTGCTAACTCCAAGTCATGTGTAGGATAGTTCCTCTCATGCGTCTTCAACTGCCGAGAACCATAGGCTACAACCTTCCTTCCCTACATCAACACACAGCCAAGACCATCATGGGATGCATCACAGTACACAGTATAACCCAAGCCTCGCTCTGGGATAATCAACACTGGCGCACTAGTCAATATCATCTTCAGCACCTGGAATGCTGACTCGCAAGACTCACTCCAAACAAATACAACTCCCTTCCGCGTCAGACGCATCATTGGCAGAGCAAGTCTAGCAAAGTCCTTCACAAACCGCCGATAGTAGCCTGCTAAACCCAGAAAACTACGTATCTCAAAGACACTCTTCAGTCGCTCCCAACCGGCCACAACATTAGTCTTTGACGAATCCACAGCTACTCCGTCTGTCGACACTACGTGCCCCAAAAATCTCACCTCCGATATCCAAAACTCGCACTTCTCGAAATTCGCATACAAGCGATGTTCTCTTGTAAGCTACAGAATGATACGCAAGTGATCCTCGTGTGCCTCTCTAGTGGGTGAATATGTCATAATATCATCCACAAACACCACTACAAAACTGTCCAGATAAGGATGGAAGATCTGGTTCATCAAACCCATGAACGTAGCAGGCGCGTTCGTTAGACCGAACGGCCTAACCAGAAACTCGTAGTGACCATAGCGAGTCCGAAAAGTAGTCTTTGCTATGTCCTCATCCCTAATCCTCAACTGATGATATCCTGATCTCAAGTCAATCTTAGAGAAGCAACTCGAACCCTTCAGCTGATCAAATAAGTCGTCAATCATCGGCATCGGATACTTGTTCTTCACTGTTACCTAATTCAGCTTCTGATAATCTATACACAAACGCAAAGATCCATCCTTCTTCTTAGCAAAAAGAGCAAGAGCTCCCCACGGCAAAGTACTCGGGTGTATAAACCCCCTATCTAGTAACTCCTGCAGCTATACCTTGAGTTCACACAACTCAGCAAGTGCAAAATGATAGGACGTCATAGATATGGGAGCAGCTCCAGGGACTAGATCAATAGAGAACTCTCCTCACGGCTCAGTGGCAACTCAAGCAGATCATTAGGAAAGACATCCAGATAGTTGCACACCACCGGAGGTAACTCTCCTCAAACCCCAACCTCCTCATCGAACATGAGAGCTGCAAAGAGGAAACCCAGGTTACCCTGGTTCTGCATAGCACTGGGTAAAGACATCAAACCCTCATCCCGGTCTCCCACAAAACAGAAATAATCTCCCGTCGGTGTGCAAATCGTTACCCTCTATTGATCGCAATCGATAAAGGCACGATAGGTGGTCAGCCAATCCATCCCTAGGATGACATCAAACGCCGTCATGTCTAGAATGATAAAGTCAAACTCTAAACAACGACTGGCAACCTTCAAAACACAGGATCTACAGACAAGACTCAATGTCACACTCCCACTGACTGGGGTCTCTACCCTCAAGGTACTACCCAACCAGTCCATTTGCAATCCCAATGTAGATGTGAAAGCAGAAGATATAAACGAATGTGATGCTCCAGTGTCGATAAGAACACTAGACCATGATCTGAAGTCTAGAAGAGTACCTCTGATCATGGAGGTGGTAGCAGCAGCATCGCGCCCGACCGGTGCTCTAGATGAACTTGAATCTGCAAGAACATATGCCCTGGCCGGTCCACTGTGGCCCTGAACTGTAGACTGTCAACACGACTGTACAGAAGCTCCTCCCTCTATAAAACAGGACGTCTGAGCTCTAGGGTGTGAATACATCTGTCTCCCCTAGCCTGATAGAACAGCTGGTGCTCCCGCCGTGCTCTGAATGCTCCCTCTTCTTGGGCAGTCCCTCCGGATGAGCCCAGATTAGCCACACTCAAAATATACCACAGGCTCCCTTTCCTGCGTCTGTGACTACGATTGTGCCTCAACAGGCGCTGGACTCCGGCACTCTGCCGCACGATGCCCTAGTCATCTGCATCTATAACAAACAAGCTCTCTCTGATCAGATTGTCCCGTTGAGGCTACGGGAGTCGTGGATGCAGAAGACTGTGGCTAATACGACCCCACTGGATAGGAACTCGGACCAAATGTCCGTTGATGCTTGTTCTCCCTGCGCCCCTGATCCTGTGTGCGTCCCCCACCTGACTGACCCCAACTGTCTCTATCTCTGCGTGTCTCATTCAGAGTGTCTTCCACCTTCAGGGCGGTCTCCACTAACTCTGTAAAAACCTGGATCCTGAGTGCTGCCACTCTGTCTCGGATAGCAGGCCTCAAACCCCTCTCGAACCACTTCACACGGAACTCATCAGTAGGCACGATCTCCTGTGCAAATTGGATAGGCTAGTAAACTCAGCCTCATACTCCACAACAGTCATCATCCCCCGAGTCAAAAAGAGGAAATCCTCTCTGTAGCGATCCCTCAAAGTCGTAGAAAAGTATTTCTCCAGAAATACATTCGTGAATGCCTCCCAAGTGCCCCAAACAGTAGCCCCGGCGAACTTCCACCACATATGAGCACTCCCCCTCAGCTGGAAAGCAGCAAATGAAACCCGCAGATCATCCTCCTCTATCTATAGAGTATCAAAGATCCTAGTAACCAGCTCTAGCTATTCTGTGGCAACCGTGGGGTTAGGATCCCCAGAAAAGGTAGGAGGGTCCAGAGGGCGAAACTCACGCATCGCGACCGTCGCCCTCGGCTCAAGTATGGTCTCTCTCCCCTAGAGGCCTCAGCCAATTGCCGGATGAAACCGACCATCTCACGCAATAGGTCACCGTCAGTAGGTCCCTAGGGTGCATTAGCATTCCCAATATCTGAGACTGGAACGTCCCTTCGTCCAGAACCACGGCCACGGCCACGGCCTCGACCTCGGCCTCATCCTCCCCCCGTGGACATAACTCTATACGAAAGCAACATAACAGGATAAGTATCCATACAACATGTTATTGCTAACGTAAAAGACA
>JAUMHN010431986.1:0-12196 GCA_032360265.1 Heliamphora ciliata
AAAATCCAACCTCGTCGAAACGAGAATCCGTCCAGATGGATGTGAAGCCCACGTTGCCGACAATAAGGATCTGCTATTCAACCGCGAAAAACTAAACCCCAGGCCACCCGGAAGCTAGAAAGAAGGTAGAGAAAAGGTAGAGAGAAATTTACTTGAAAATAGATATTTTGGGCCTCAAAAGATATTTATAACCTTCTATAGAAATTCGTGCCCAGGACCCACCGCTCGAGCGGACCCCTTGCCGACATAGGCCCTGCCACACCACCGTTCGAGCGCCTAAGAACCGCTGGAGCGGACCCCACTCCGAGCCACGCTCTGCCACTGCCCCGCTCGAGCGCACACCCATCGCTCGAGAGGTCACACCACGGGTCAACACTCTGCCACCAGGCCGCTCGAGCGAGGCCCCCATCGCTCGAGCTGTCATCGTTGGGAGAGAAAACTGAAAAGGCAACCAAAACTGAACTCCCGCATGCCTAACACGTATAGCACCTATACAAAACATGCTGTTCTACAACGGGCACATAATCCATGCAACACAGAGATACATATATGGAAAGAAACGCATCAACATATATAAAGATCTCAAAAAGAGACGGGTTTGGGTCTCACAAAAAATATAGACCCAAAGCACTCGCTGCAAGCAAGACCACCCAAAATTAGCAGCACCAATACCCAAACTAGTAGCACCGAGGGAAAAGGGCTTTGAAGGTAGCCAACACCAGAAGTAGGAATTGAACTTAACAGAGAGCATGAGTTTCCAATTCCCAACAGCACCCCAAGCTAACAAAACCAAAGGGAGGGTCTTCGAAGGCAACCCCACAACTAAGTCTTAAAAAGCCAGCCCTAACTAGCCCCAAACTCACCACTAACAAACCAGCAACCAAAACCACCTACAAACCACTCAAAAGCCAACACCTGTAGGGCAACCAGCCCAAGAACTAACACTAGAAGGAACCCCAAGCCAACTCTCAGCACTATAATTTCGACATCAAGCATTAGCACTAAAGGATAACAGCAAAGAAACAAAGCACCAACTCTAAAAAGCAACACTCAAAGGCCAAAGCCCAAAAGCCAGTGCCAAGGCCATTGCCACCACAACCACCCCAAAATCTAACACCCCACCGCACTGGAACCAACATCAAAAAGTAAGGGCCTGTTGGACTGTGGATTGTATTCTACCAGGCCCGTATTTTATTTTTGGTTTATATGTATTTGAGTTGGGGTGAAATTATGAGTCCACTAGAATTTTTTATGTATATGGTTTCTACGTGTCTGCCTATAAATAGGGACACTAGTGGAGCCATAAAAAGGCCGTGATTCAAAAAATTGTGAGGTTAGCAGGTAGAGAGAAGGGAGACGGTGTTGTACTCTTTCACATACGACATAGTGAAATATTTCTTCTCTTGCTCATGCACGTAGGCCGGTGTGGGCCGAACCACATAAATCATCGGTGTTTATTATTTTCTGCTTTTGTGTGTGGTTTTGCTTCCATTCGCGTTCGGAGATTGGTGTTCAAATCCCAACAGGGCCAACCCCAAGCTTAACACCAAAAATCCAACACCCAAAAAAAAAAAAAACTGAAAGCAAAGGCCATTAACACCATAAGCCAGAACCAAGAGCAATCACCTAAGAGCTACCCATCCTGCTTCTTATAAGGACTTTCCTATCCTTCCTCTTTTTCTCCATCCTTTCCCTTTTTCTCCATCCTTCCCAACCCCTTCCATTCCACGACAAAACCTTATTTTTAAGGTCGCCACCCCTAACTCAACCTCTCCTTAGCTTCTTCCATAGCCATTACTGTAAAAAGGGTTTGTACCTCATTATCATCGAAGTTTAAACCCATAAGCTAATCTGTTTCCAAGATCAATTCTGCCTCTCTTTTGATAATGTTGTTGCAGTTTAGGAAATATTGAGTAGATAGAGAGGATTGCTCTGAGGAGGGATGGATTTTTTGTCTTTTTTTTCTTCCCCTCAGATTGACCCTCCCTTCACTCATTTTTAGATCAAACATGCTTAATTCAAGAAAGAACTTCTTCTTCCAGAGTTAGCTAGTGAATCAAGGGAGCTGATGTAATCAAAAAAATTATAGACGACAGAATTGAGAAAGAAATTATGGCAGGATTACTCTTATGAGGAAATGATGTAGACACAGAAATCAAAGGTCATATGTTTGAAACAGGGGGATTCAGATATGGCATACTTTTATGCGGTTGCAAGGAACAAAACAAGAAAGAGTTTCATGGGGCGATTGAGGTTTGGGAAAAATGTAATCAATTAACCATATGAAATGAAAATGGCAGCAGAACAATTTTTTTTTTCTAAAATGTACAAAGAAGAGATAAGGAACAAACCAACCATTAGAGATGATATAGGTAGAAAACTAGCTCAAGATTGCAGCAAAGAGTTGGAACATCCTTTCATAGAGGATGAAATTTGTAGTGCAATAGCAAGTTATCATGAGGAAAAGTCATCAGGTCCGGATGGATTTAACTTCACTTTTATTAAAAAAAAAATTGAACTTGTTTAAAGGGAATGGACTTAGATTCATGGAGGAGTTCTATAGAAATGGGAGGTGGGTCAATGAGATTAATGCTACTTTTTTAACCTTAATCCCAAAGGTTGATTTTGTTAGGGATATTACTAAAAGTCATGCTTTGTAATGATTTTTTGATATTGATTTTATTTATTAATAAAATATATTTTTTATTTTAAAGAGAATCTGTATAAATAATGTTTGCACTGCATTATTTATCTAGTGTATAGAGTTCAGCTTACACACAGAAAGTCAGAATGTCGGTTCTTGTAAAATATAAGTTTTTAGTTCACAGTCTTAGATGGATTTGGACACACGATCACTAGAGCTGTAGTATGGTGTTTTAGTTGATCTGTCTTGATTACGGAAAATGGTATAGTTTTAACTCACTGTGCTAGTACACTTTGTGTATATTGAACAGTACTGTGTTGGGGTAATTATTTTTATACTAACTATATAAATAATTGGCACCTCATGGATATTATGAGTTCTTATACTCTTAATCCCGAATAATTGATAGACATGTATATTTTATATTTGTTATTTTGATTTATAAAAAGGACAAGATCTTTTATGGGTCAATAAGTGTAATGATTTGGATAACATCATTACATATATGGTGGATAATAATTATTGAAGGATTCTACATCCCGAATAAGGATTGATGATAACCCATTTTGAAAATTTATAAGCTTTGATTATGTCAAACCCTACATGTGGATTTCATAATCCGACATATCAAATAAGTTTAGCAGAAGGTTAATTAAATATAATTATCAGTAATTTAGTTTAATGCACGGATATCTGTAATCTTAATATGGCGAGATAAATAAGCACTTAATAACAAAGAACTCAAAAGATAATTTTGAGAATAAGACCAGGAGTGCAATTACGATTCTTTAATGGTATGAATTGTAATTTATGTTTTGGAAAATTAATTCCGGGTTAAATTGAATTTTCTTAATTACATTTAAAACTCAAGTCTTATTTACTCCTTAGATCCCTATCATAGCCTATATATACACCTGTTATAATCCATGGCAGCCTGTTTTATGCACCTTATGGTTTTTGCGCACTTATGAATACCAAAGAAAAATGAGGGAGCAGATTTGGGTTTGAAGCACGAAAGATCAAAACCCACACTTTATTTGTGTTATGGTGTTTAGGAATACTTCGTGTGTTGATCTTGAAGATTTTCTATTCAATTGTTGAAATAAGATCAAGCCAGAGAGATCTCACAAGTATAATCCATGTTCCACCTTTATTGGGTTTACTACTGTTTTTTTAGTTTTTATTCAAATCCTATTTAGAACTTTCCCGTTTGGACGCCATCCTAACGATTTTGCACAATTTTATTTTTCTGTGCTATTTTGATTCGATTCATATGCACCGTCATCGATTCTTGAAATTTCGGTCCCATCAAGTGGTATTAGAGCAGTCTTTGATGCTACATATAGGTTGAATCAAAACCATGTTGTCTATATTTCTTGATCCTTACATGATATGGGGTTTGGGTAGATTAGAACTGTGCTAACCTATGTTTTGTAGCGTTCTATCTTGACTTTATGGTCATGCATGTTGTATGCTTTTTGTATGCAAGGTTCTGTGTGGTTATGTTTGGTTTCCACGATGTTTCGTCTGTGGTGGATTGAATGTAAACCCCATTAGAGGCTTAAGATCAATGTAATCTTCTTTCTTTCGTAGATTTTAGATATGAACTCTTGATACGGAGGTATAGGTTCCATGGTTGTAATCTTCAACAGGATATTTTTTAAGAGAATAACGCCTTTTAGAGCCCTAATCGTCACCTTATATAGCTTTTTAGAATTCTAGAATGAAAGAAAACGTTTTGGGCGAAGTGCTTCATAATCAAGGTTTTTCACGAGCAGCAAATCCTGCGTCCGTCTGGACGAAAAATCTTCTGGAGGAATCCTTGGGACGCCCATTCGGATGGAAAGGTTTTGTCGAGAACCGTCCAAATGCCCATCCAGATAGAAAGGTTCTGTTGGAATCTGTCTGGATGACAGACTCCTGTCCGGATCAAAATGTCCAGAATGTTATTTCATGTTGGGTCCAAAAATCAAGATCCTTAGAAGATATATATGAATCAAGTCAAAAATAAATTTTGATAGGCAAGTACCAAAACATGCTCCAAATTAAAATTTTTAATATCGAATAATCAAAAAATAAATCTGGAATAACTTACGAAGTCAGAAAAGAATTATACCTGCGAAATCTATCTGAGTTGATTTCATTTTCTGCAACAAACTTTAGTCGATAGATCACTGCGGCTGTTGACTCTTAATCTATTCTCTAATCAAGTGTTCTGCTATTTTCTCAAATACCAAAGAACACGATTATAGTGTGGGATAAGCTCTTCGTGTTCTTTAAACCCTAATTGGCTAGAATTAGTTTTCCAAAAAATGTGAAAACCCAAGTCTTGAAGACAGATTGACTGAATTAATGAAGACTAAGCTCATAAAAAAATAGAAAAAAGTTGAATAGAAAGAGGAGATCGAATAAAAAAAAGTGAGATAAAGTGTAAGACCTGGTTCTATTTTATTTTCGTAATGTTTTTTTTCGATGTGTTGGTTATTGCTTCATCGTTTTAGAACAACATATGTTTCTATGTGTTTTCACGCTTGTTCGAGTTTTGTTGTGGTAGGTTTCGTTGGGTTATTTTTCTCCGTTGTTTAGTCGACTGACGTAGGTAGTTCAGTCGACTGAATGGACAGTGTGGGGGTTCAGTCGACTGAAGTGGGTCAGTCGACTAAACTGTGTCGGTGGAAAATTCTTGAAATTTCAGTTGACTTTTTCAGCCAACTGAAGAGGGTGGTTCAGTCGACTGACTTCCTATTTTGGGCGGCGCCTATAAATATCAACCCTATGTTAGATATTTTGAAACATTGTATCTTCTATACTAAGTTTCTTTCTTTTACACATAAAACCTTCACCTTCTCTCTAGTTTTTTGGTGGGCTTGGGCTTGATTTTTGGCAATCGGATAGCGGATTCTTAGTATCTGTGCCGGGGACTTCGCGTTCATGTGGACGAAATCTCGTTTGGACAAAGTTCGTTTTTCATCAGAGTTCAAGGCATCGAGTTTTTAACTCAACGAGATAGGATCCTAGACTATCTTGTCTTTAAATGATGCTACATGCGATTATATGCTTTTTTATCGTTTGAAAATGCTATAAATGTCAAATTTTGTGTTTAAACCATGTTTGTTCAGGCAAAAAGCATGTTTTGCATATCTTTTGGTTTATGACATGTTAGTGGACGTGTGGATATCTTTGATTTTCAAAATGATAGTTTGAAAATGGAGGGATTTATGTAAAGTTATGAAAACCTAATTTTTGGGAGGTTTAGGGCTAACCCTCGGGGTTAAGTTGCGGTTTTGAATGTTTCGGTTGAAACGGTGAAATCTTTGAAAAGTATTGGTCGTTTTCCCTTGATTTGCAACAACGTGGCAGAGGGCCGTTGGATGTTTTCTACATAATTAATGTATGGTTTTAAACGTTTTCGTAGTTGAGCTACGTGTTGATTTTTAATGATTCAATAGATGTGCCATGACAGTGCGTGTGTATTTGGGCCACCATTGCTTCTCGGTGAGTCCAAAAATTTTATGCAAGTAGGTGCTTCGTTGTTTCAGATTAATCCCCATAAATGAAGTGGTTGCCCCAGTGGGAGGCGTGCGTTGTCGTGACTCTGTATAGAACTTGTCATTACCTAGCTGGTCTTTGTATGGCTTAGGTCTAGGGTGGTTACCTTTATCCCGGGTGTAACAAAGTCGGTACACAGGAATTTTTGTCGGTTGTGCGAACCGAGTGAAAAGTAATGTTTTGTTACTATTTTTTTAACTGTTGGACCTTATTTGCATTGTATGAAATGCATTATTTTAAGGATGGAAAACCATTTTGAGACTCGTATAGTTGGGTCGATTATGTGCTATGTGATTGTATATCCTGCTTTACTTCATTATAGTCTGTTTCTATTGGATTTCGGCTCACGTTGTGGGAATTGTGAAAACCTTTTTTAGGTGACTGTGATCACGAGAGATGATCTTGTGGAGCCCAAGGAGGTGGAAGACTTTTCATAGTTTTCTATTTTGTTATGAAAATCATGTACTGCTACATGTATTGCTTGTTCTTGGAAGAATATTTTGTAAGCCTTGAGGCGATATATTATATATGTATGGAATGTATGTTTATTTTGAGAAGAACCCTGAGTTTTGGGGCGTGACAACTTGGTATTAGAGCTCTAGGTTCGATTATCTAAGAGCCGTGAAAAGAGGTTGCATCACATTGTGAGGTTGGTTGCATGTGCTTGATTGCTTGTATTTAAATATTTTTCATAACATGAGTATGAAAGCATGTTGGAAGCGTGAATGTCGTGTATACGTGAGCATGAGGTTAGACCTTAGGATTAATTGGTCTTGCCTTCAGGCGTTTGGATTGGCAAACTTAAAACCCAAGTTAGAAATGTGTTTGGCCGACGTATTATATAGTAAGGAATCTAAGTGGGTTATCCAAATGGACTCATCACTCTTGTCGGTTCTCCTTAGTACGTGAGATGTGTTTACATATTCTTGAATGGTTATGTGTTAGCATGATTATGTGTTTTATATTAGTAATAACATGATGAATGAAAGTTTATGTTGTTATGTCACTTTCGTAAAGAAGTTATGTCTATGCGGAGAGGATGAGGCCGTGGTCAAGGCCGTGACCGTGGTTTAGGCCAAGTGGATGTGCCAATCCCTGATGCAGGAGATGCTAATGCTCCCCAAGGACCTGTAGATGGGGTAGACTTGCTGCGTGAGATGGTAGGCTCCATCCGTCAGCTAGCCGAGGCTGCTAGGAGGAGGGAGAGAGTACCCGAGCCGAGGGCGACTGTCACGATGAGAGAGTTTCGGCGTCTTGACCCTCCTACCTTTGTTAGGGATCCCAATCCCAAGGTGGCCACAGAATGGTTGGACCTTGTGACTAGAATTCTGGATACACTACAGATAATTGAGGACGATCTGCAAGTTGCATTCGCTGCATTCCAGCTGAGAGGGGATGCCCATAAGTGGTGGAAGTTTGCCAAAACTATAGTGGGAGGCACATGGGATGCTTTTACTAAGGTATTTTTGAAAAAGTACTTTCCTAAGTCTTCGAGAGATCTTTACCATGAGGAGTTTCTTTCCTTTACCCAAGGGGTGATGACCGTGGTTCAATATGAGACAGAGTTTACCAGCTTATCTCGGTTTGCACACGAAATTGTGGCTACAGATGAGTTGTGTACAAAGAGATTTGAAAGGGGTTTGAGGCTCGCAATTCGAGATTGAGTGGCAGCATTTTAATTGCACGTCTTTACAGAATTAGTAAAAACAACCATTACTGTGGAAAATACCCTAAATGAAACACGCAAGGATAGAAAGAGTAGAAACCAGCAGGATGAAAGAGGTGCGCAGTTTCAGGGGCACAGAAACAAGTGGCAGAGATCATCTGGTCCGAGTTCTCATCCTACAGGATCATATCAGCAACACATTTTTGCACCAGCACCTTCAGTGGCTTAGACGAGAAGGCTGGAGCAGAGAGAGCTCATTTGTTATCGATGCAAACACCCAGGGCATCGTGTGTCAGAGTGCCCGCAAAAGAGGTAGTTTCAGGGTTTAGTGCCCATTCAATCACATGGGAGAGAGTCGCCGGTTTGTTATGGATGTGGCCAAACAAGACATATTCGTAGGAGCTGTCCTCAGGAATAGAGTGTGCAGAGCATGGCAGGTGTACTAGTTGTTCTGCCCGCATAGGGACGACAAATTTATCAGTAGCCTGTGGCTCAAATGTTTAGGATTACAGACGGGAGTGCCTCAGTATAGTCAGTGTGGCAGTCGACAGTCTAGGGCTACGGTGGACAGACTAGAGTACCACATGGCAGAGTATATGCCCTTACTGATCCTAGTTCTTCTAAGGTACCGGTCGTGCCTGATGCTGCAGTTACTACATTAGTGATCAGAGGTACTCTCTTAGTGTATAGATCATGGGTCAGTGTTCTTATAGACAAGGGAGCATTGCATTCCTTTATTTCATCTACTTTTGCATTCGTTTTGGTGTTGGAGACAGATTTGATGGGTAGTACGTTGTGTGTAGAGACCCCGGTCGATGGAAATGTGGTGTTGGGTCGAGTTTGTAGATTTTGTGAGTTAGAGGTCGCCGGTCGCTGTTTAGAGTTTAATTTCATCATTCTAGACATGACCACGTTTGATATCATCTTAGGGATGGACTGGCTGATCATCTATCGTGCCTTTATCGATTGCGATCGATGGAGAGTATTGATTTGTACACCTGGGGGTGATTGCTTTTATTTCGTGGGTGATCGGAACGAGGGTTTAGTGTCCATGCTCGGTGTTGTTCGGAACCGAGGAAACCTAGTTTCCTCTTTTCTGCTCTCATGTTGGATTAGGCGATTGGGGTTCAAGGGGAGTTTCCTCCTGTGGTCTGTGACTATCTAGATGTCTTTCCTGACGATCTGTTTGAGTTGCCACCGAGTCGTGAGGTAGAGTTTTCTATCGATCTCGTTCCCGGAGCTGCTCCTATTTTGATGCCATCTTATCGCTTTGCATCGACTGAGTTGTGAGAGCTCAAGATACAATTTTAGTAGTTGCTCGATAAGGGGTTTGTACATCTGAGTATGTAACCGTGGGGAGCTCTAGCTTTATTTTCTAGAAAAAATGATGGGTTCTTAAGGTTGTGTATTGACTACTAGAAGTTGAATCAAGTAACAGTGAAAAATAAGTACCCTATGTCGAGGATTGATGACTTGTTTGATCTGCAGAACGGTTCGAGTTACTTTTCGAAGATTGATTTGAGGTCAGAGTATCATCAGTTGAGGATTAGGGACGAGGACATAGCAAAGACCGCCTTTCGGACTCGTTATGGTCACTATGAGTTCTTGGTTATGCTGTTTAGTTTAACGAATGCTACTGCAACATTCATTGGTTTGATGAATCGTATCTTTCATCCGTATTTGGATAGTTTTGTGGTTGTGTTCGTGGATGACATTCTTATCCATTCACCCACGAGGGAGATGCATGAAGAACACGTGTATATTGTTCTACAGCTTTTGAGAGAACATCGTTTGTATGCGATGTTTGAGAAGTGTGAGTTTTGGATGCCTAATATAAGATTTCTTGGACATATAGTATCGAGGGATGGAGTATCAGTGGATTCTTTGAAGACTGACGCAGTGATGGATTGAGAACGATTGAAGAATATATTTGAGATCCGCAGCTTTTTGGGCTTGGCAGGCTACTATCGGCGATTCGTGAAAGATTTTTCTAAACTTACCGTGCCGATGACACGTCTTACGTGAAAAGGAATCAAGTTCGTTTGGAGTGAGTCTTGTGAGTTGGCATTCTAAGAGTTGAAGAAGAGGTTGATCAGTGCACCAGTGTTAGTTATCCAAAACGAGGCTTGGGTTACACAGTGTATTGTGATGTGTCACATGATGGTTTGGGTTGTATTCTGATGCAGGAAGGTAAGGTTGTAGCTTACGGATCTCGGCAGTTGAAAACTCATGAAAAGAATTATTCGACGCATGATTTGGAGTTGGCAGCCGTGGTCTTTGCCTTGAAGGCATGGCGGCACTATCTTTATGGTGGGCATTTTGAGATTTTCTCCGATCACAAGAGTTTAAAAGACTTGTTTTCACAGAAGGACCGAATCTATGCCAAGGACGGTAGATGGAGTTTGTGGAAGATTATGACTTTGAACTGCAGTACCATCTGAGGAAGGCCAATGTTGTGGCCGACGCTCTTAGCAGGAGATCTCATGGTTCATTAGCTTCCATTGTCATACGAGAATGGGACGCGCTTGGGGAGGTTGGTGAGTTTGATCTATGTCTCGGGGAGACAGGGAAGGGTGCGACATTATTTTCTGTGGTTTCGCGACCTATGTTGGTTTCTCATATGCTAGAGGTTCAACAGACAGATCAAGAGGCTCAAATGTTACGGGATCGTATTGCTAGTGGAAAGGATACCACATGATGGGTTGTTGGCACGGATCAGAGTTTGAGAGTGACAGGGAGAGTATTTGTACCAGAGTCGTGTCGTGCCGATGTACTACATGATTTTCATCATTCTCGTCTTGCAGTGCACCCAAAGGGCACCAAGATATACCATGATCTACGCCGTCAGTTCTGGTAAAAGAGAATGAAGAAAGATGTGGTTTAGTTTGTTTCTCGGTGCTTTACTTGTCAGCAGGTAAAGGTAGAACATTAGAGACCAACAGGGTTGCTTCAGCTGTTGTCTGTATCAGAATGAAAGTGGGAGAACATCATGATGGACTTCGTATCAGGACTTCCTAGATCACCTAAAGGACACGACACTATTTGGGTTGTGGTTGATAGGCTGACGAAGTTTGCACAATTTTCCCATTCGCGTGAAGGATTCTCTAAACAAATTGAGTAGATTGTACGCCAGTGAGATTGTTCGGTTGAACGGAATACCTGCATCTATTGTTTTCGATTGAGACCCGCGCTTTACATCACATTTTTGGTAGTCTTCAGGTGGCTTTGGGGACGTGCTTGACATTCAGCACTGCTTTTCATCTGCAGACGGACGGTCAATCCGAGCGGACCATACAGATCTTGGAAGATATGTTGAGATCTTGTGTGCTTGATTTTCGGGGTTCTTGGGAAGATCATCTACTGTTGGCAGAGTTTACGTATAACAACAGTTATCAGTCCAATATAGGAATGGCACCTTTTGAGGCTTTGTATGGCAGGCTGTGTAGGTCGCCGGTATGTTGGACAGATGTTGGAGAACCAGCAGTTTTGGGACCAGACTTGGTGCGGGAGTCGACAGAAAAGATCACTGTGATTCGCCAACGTTTAACAACGACTTAGAGTCGTCAGAAGAGTTATGCTGATTAGAGAAGAAGGTCTTTGGAGTTTGAGGTGGAAAATCACGTGTTTCTGAAAGTCTCGCCACGCCAAGGTTTGATGAGATTTGATCGTAGTGGGAAACTATCACCTCGTTTTATTGAGCAGTTTGAGATCCTTGAAGGGATTGGGGAGGTGGCATATCGTCTGGCTTTACCTCCTTAACTGTCGTCTGTGCACAACGTGTTTCGTGTTTCTATGCTACGGAAGTACAAATTGAACCTGTCACATGTGTTAGATTGGGCTGAGTTGCGGGTAAATGAGGATGTTTCTTTTGAGGAACGACTAGTGAAGATCCTGGACACGAAAGAACAAGTGTTGAAAGGGAGGATCATTGCTTATGTCAACGTGGCTTTATTACAAAGTCAAAGAAGCAACATGGGAACTCGAAGCCGATGTTCGTGCTAGATATCTGGGGTTGTTTGCTTCGTGACCCTGTATCGAATTTCGGGGGCAAAATTCCTTTAAGGGGAGGAGAGTTGTTAGACCCAGTTATGTTTTATTTTCATAATATGTTTTTTCAATGTGTTGGTTATTGCTTCATTGTTTTAGAACAACATATGTTTCTATTTGTTTTCACGCTTGTTTGAGTTTTGTTGTGGAGAATTTCGTTCGGTTGTTTTTCTACATCTTTCAATCGACTGAATGGACAGTGTGTGGGTTCAGTCAACTGAAGTGGGTGACTCAGTTGACTAAACTGTGTCGGTGGGGAATTCTTGAAATTTCAATAGCCTTTTTCAGTC
>JAUMHN010431995.1:0-12195 GCA_032360265.1 Heliamphora ciliata
TTCTGAAAGTACTATTATCATCTTTCAAATCCTTATAAAATATTTTTTAACATATTTCACATAAATTGAACTTATCTTATTCTTATTATATTCTCTAATCACCAAATGAGTAACAAATTATGAATGACTATATCTTATATAGATATATTTACAATAAATGCACTAAATTGTATTATAGTATTTTTAAACTAAAATAAAAGTGGTAAGTAGGAGTTATAGATTAGTTGGATATGACAATTTTAAGAATCACATGAATCGTAAATAGTAAATCGACCCATGAATCAAACGGCGAATCATAAAATTCATCACGATTCTATCACAAAATAGATTCACTCATAAATTCGTATCGATTTATGCATGAATTGTAAATCGAATCGTAAGATTCTGATAACTATGATGATACGATTTTTTGATAAAAAACATGTAGAAACTTGAGCATTTTATCCACCTCTTCTAAATATTCCTTAAACATTTTAGACATGATATTCAAGCCTTTTGACACGGTTATCAAGTCTGAGTTACTAATACAAATAAAAATTTGTATAAAGTAAAAAAAAAAAATCAGAGTAATTCAATTGAATACCCTCAACTAAACCTGGTGCCGCACCTGGACATATAATGGCGTGCTACATGAATTTTACAAACATTTTGATGGTTTGTTATATTTTAACCTATTTCTTCGTGCATGAATGATAATCCAACCGCCAAAATCCTTCATGTTCTTAATTGTAATCCATCTTATTATATGATTGTGTTTGAAGTATTCTTCAATGAAATAAGCAAAAATTACACTTAGTCATTAAAGTTTTTTATTTTAAGGTTGAGGATGGAGACGTCTAAAATTAGCTCTCAACCATCAATTCCCATTGATGGTCCACCAGTCACAACCATCAATAGTGGTAAAGAGTGAGAGCTCTCTACCATCAACACAACTGAAAACTCTTCATCTCCCCATTCAATCCAAGAAGAGTGTGATTCTATAAGAAGAACCAT
Source organism: Heliamphora ciliata (assembly GCA_032360265.1). Classification (NCBI taxonomy): domain Eukaryota; kingdom Viridiplantae; phylum Streptophyta; class Magnoliopsida; order Ericales; family Sarraceniaceae; genus Heliamphora; species Heliamphora ciliata. The sequence continues at coordinate 994 of JAUMHN010431995.1, forward strand.
CGAAGCTGAGGCAACAAGAGAAAAAGGATGCTTAAAGTAAAGTAGTTAAGAAGGTAGTTAGAGGGTTAGTTAGGAATGAGGATGTACATATATAAGGGAAGTGTGTGTATACGAAACTGAATGAGAGAACACAATCTTAGTTCTTATTTTCATTTCTTCCCGATTTGTTTTTCTTCTTTATGGTATTTCCACATGGTATCAGAGCTTCAATAGCTCCTGCGAGCAAGTTAACCTAGCAATGGCGTCTTCGTCTTCACCGAACAATCTCATTCCACCCAATCTCTCAGTATTAATCTCGAATCTCAATTCCTTCATAACAATCAAGTTAGATTCAACGAATTACATCATCCGAAGGAATCAATTTCAAAATATCCTTCGAGCTTTAAACTTGTTGAGCTTTGTAAAAGAATCTTCGATCTGTCTGTCAGCAACAATCTTTGTTTATGAGAATAAAGAAGTTCCAAATCCAGATTATGTAAATTAGATGACCATTGATGGACACCAACTGACTTGTGTAACTGCTACAATTTCGCTTGCGATTTATCCTATAGTTCTTCATTGCAAAAGCAATTCTGAGGTACAGAAATTCTTAGAGAAACGATTCACTTCACTCTTTCGTTCTCATGTGCACCAACTAAAATGCAAGTTAAATGCGATATCCGAGAAATCTCAATCAGTAGAATTATTTGCAACAAATTAAAGAGATGGCAGATCACCTTGCACTTGCCGGTTCACGGGTCACTGATGAAGATATGGTATTTCTCACTTTGAATGGATTACCGAATGAGTATAATGCATTCAAGACAAGTATAAAAACCAGATCAGAGAATATAACAATGGAGGATCTTTCATCTCTCCTATGTTCTGAAGCAATTCATATTGAATCCAAAACCACCTCTTTAACTGATGTCACCGTAGCTTCTCAACCACTAGAAATTCACCATCATAGTTTGAGAATAGAAATTCTTATCGAGGAAATAGAAGTTTTTATCGAGGAAGAGGAGGAAGATCTAATGATTATAAAAGAAGGGATATATTCAATGTCTCTTCTCAAAACAGAGAAAGCGAAAATAGAAGACAAGATAAGACTCAAGTTCAAGTTCATCTGTGCCAAATTTGTGGCAAGATGTATCGTACAACCAAAAATTGCTGGCAAGATGTATCATACAACCATAAATTGCTGGCATCGATTGAACCTTGAATACTAGGCACCTCCTGATTTGAGCTCCAAAGGAAATACAAAATCTCAGTTCTCACCCAGAGCTTATATAGCTTCTGAATCAGGATCTCCTCAAGAAGGATGGTACGTTGACTCGGTTGCTACTCACCATGTAACAAATGACTTGGCCAATCTTCATCTCTATGAACCATATTATGGCATCGACAAGGTCACAGTAGGAGATGGAACAACTCTGCCCATCCAAAACATAGGTAAGAGCATTCTATATACTCCTTTATACAATTTTAAACTCCCTCGAGTACTTCATGTTCCAGAAATAGCTTCTAACCTTATTTTGGTTCATCAATTAGCATATGATAACATTGCCTTGTTATTTTTTTATGCTGATACATTCATGATTCAAAACAAGAAAACAAAACAAGTTCTTAACGGCAATCACATTAGAGGTTTGTATTAGCTATCTCAAATTCAGAATAAAGAAGGGACAAATAAAGCTCCCAAGATGGCCTCCTATATTGCCCAAATCTCCAACATGATTTGGCACAAAAGATTAGGTCATCCTTCACAACTGAAATTTGCCAAAATTGCTTCACAAATTTCTCTGTCCAGTGGAAGCAAACCAACAGATTTATGCACACACTGTTGTGTAGCCAAGTCTCATAAGCTTCCCTTTAGTCTTTTGATTACAACCACAAATATGCCTTTAGTTCTTGTTCACAGTGATGTATGGGGGCCTTTTAAGCCCTCTACTTATGGATATAAAAACTATGTTCTCTTCATTGATGACTTTAGTAGATTTGTGTGGCTATTAGGCTATATCCTCTTCGCTATAAGAGTGAGGGTTTTACAAAGTTCCTTGAATTTAAAAATTTTGTTGAAAAGCAATTTGATGTCTCTATTAAGATATTGAGAACTGGTGGGGGGAGTGAATATATCAAATAATCAATTCAAGAACTTCTTCAAAACTCATGGTATCAAACATAAGTTTAGTTGCCCTTACACACCATCCCAGAATGACGTAGCCGAGAGAAAACATCGTCGCATAATTGAGACAACAATTACTCTCCTTCATCAGCCATCTCTTCCACTTAAACTTTGGATGGATGCCCCATGCACTGCTACTTTTTTTATTAATAGACTACCAAATCTTAAACATCATAATGTTTCTCCCTTTGACTTTCTTTACAAACACTATCCAGATTACACCTTTTTAAAGTATTTGGGTATCGTTGTTTTCCTTGGCTTAGGCCATATACTCACAACAAATTACAACCCAGATTCTCTTCTTGTATCTTTCTTGGGTATCATCCATCTGTCAAAGGATATCGTTGCTATGATCCCATTTCTGATGAAGTTTTCATGTCTCAGCATATCATGTCTCGGCATATGATATTTGATGAATCATCCTTCCCTTACAGTCAATACAAATCTGGTTCCTTGCCTTCATCCACTTCTCCAACATTATAGCATCTTCATCAATTTTTCTGGGTCCTTCTCCTACACTGAAATCCAATGCTTCTTTACTACCTTTGTCTACACTGTCCACCACTACTTCATCTCCACCTCAGTCCTCTTCTCATCATGTTGTATCTCCCTGTATTCCACCTAATTCCTCAACTTCCTCTCATGTCTCACCACCTGCCATATCTTTAACTATTCCAATTCTGCCTCCTCCTTCACAACAAATTTTAAACACTCATCATATTGTCAATAGGTCAAAAGCTGGGATTCTTAAATCCAGAAATCCATTGTGTCTTCTTACTACCATTAATAGAACTGATCTTGAACCTAAAACAGTTAAAGAAGCTCTGCAATTGCCATGCTGGCATAATGCCATGGCTGAAGAGTTTAGTGCACTACAAAAACGGGGAACCTGGACTTTGTTTCCCCCTCCTCAAGAACAAAACATCATTGGTTGTAAATGGGTTTTCAAGATTAAATATAACTCTGATGGGTCGATTGCAAGATATAAAGCTCGGTTAGTAGCAAAAGCTAATTACAAGAGGAGGGCGTTGATTATTTTGAAACCTATAGTCCAGTTGCCAAACAACCTATAATTCGTTTTCTTCTATGCCTAGCTACACTTCAATTGGATTATTAGACAACTTGATGTCTCCAATGCCTTTCTACATGGGAAACTCTCAGAAGATGTCTATTTAGCTCAGCCTCCTGGTTTCATTGATTCATCTCGTCCATCTTATGTTTGCAAGCTCCACAAAGCTCTCTATGGCTTAAAACAGGCAACTAGGGCTTGGTTCGGTACTCTCTCCTCTTTTCTTCTTTCTAAAGGCTTCATGTGAAGTCATAATGGTAGCTCTCTGTTTGTTCAGCAACTTCCAACCTCAATTACTATCATTCTAGTCTATGTTGATGATATACTAATTACTGGAAGTGCTCCTTCACATCGCCTCATTAATTCTCAAGATGCACACTGTATTCTCAATGAAAGAACTGGGCAATATGTTATATTTCCTTGGTATTGAAGTACAACACTGTTCCTTTGGGTATATGTTGACTCAACAAAAACATACTCGAGATCTTCTTCACAAAGCTGGTATGGATGATTGCAAGTCGTCTCCCACTTCTATTTCTGTCAAACCATCTTTAGATCCTCCTAATTCAGCACCATTTCCCTCTGTTACTCAATATAGAAGCATTGTTGGAGCCTTACAATACATGATTATTACACGGCCTGATTTGTCTCTTGCAGTAAATCATGCTTGCCAACATATGCAATCCCCAACAATGGAAGATTTCAAAGCTGTCAAACGGATTTTGCGATACATTAAAGGAACTTTGGATTTTGGCTTAGTGTTTCAGAACTCTTCTTTTGATCTTCATGGGTATTCTGATGCTGATTGGGCTGGAAATATTTCAGATAGGAGATCTACCTCTAGTCAGTGTGTCTTTTTGGGATCAAACATAATCTCTTCGTCTGCCAAAATGCAGCCCACCGTCGCACGCTCCTCTACTGAAGCAGAATATAGGTCTCTATCATCTGCTGCAGCCGAGCTCGGTTGGGTTTAAATGCTTCTTACTGATTTACACCTATCCAGTGCTACCACTCCAAGTTTGTGGTGTGATAATCTTTCAGCAATTTCTTTATCCTCCAATCCAGTATTTCATGCTCGATCGAAGCACATTGAGGTAGATTACCATTTTGTTCGTGAAAAGGTTATGTCCATGAAGCTTGAAGTTAAACGCATTCCCTCCACTAACCAAATAGCTGATATCCTCACTAAACCTCTACCTACTGCTCGTTTTTGCTACTATCTTCGGGATAAGCTCATGGTTTGCTCCTTGACCACCATCAGCTTGAAGGGGGATATAAGGAGAACCATCGAAGCTGAGGCAACAAGAGAAGAAGGATGCCTTAAAGTTAGTTAAGTAGTAAAGAAGGTAGTTAGAGGGTTAGTTAGGAATGAGGATGTACATATACAAAGGAAGTGTGTGCATACGAAACTGAATGAGAGAATACAATTTTAGTTCTTGTTTTCCTTTCTTCCCAATCCCTCTTTCTTCTCTCTGGTATTTCCACAGATTCTAGTTTAGGAATATATATAAAAATATAAAATTGATGAGTGTGGTGTGGCAACACTTTAAGAAGTAAAAAAGGGTATAAAAAGCAGTATGTAATCATTGTTCGGAGCAACCTGGGAATGACTCCAAGAATGTGACTAGGCATTTGAAAGACAACACTAAAAATTGTTAAGTGTAACTTGGTGGACATGAGACAAAATTCTAACAACCAATTTTCACAAAAAAGATGTCAAAAATAAACTCTTTCACTTTTAATCAAGACAATGCAAGGAGAGAGCTTGCAGATGCCAACTTTTGTGCGCAGACATTGAATATAAATAAACCTAAAATATAATAATAATGAACAATTAGAAATGACATGCAAATGGAGCTCAATAGAATACACAATAAAAACAAATAGCAACCAATGTACCTCAAAAATGAAACTTTATAATGACCAAGAGTCATTAATAAAGTGCGCGGTGACAATCCACATATCAGTTGTGATAGTCCACCTCCACCCAGTTTGATTTATCTCCACCAAACCCATTGTCTTCACCCACTCAATCATAAATGTTCAGAATGTCACTGGTTATTGTATTTTGACAAACTGTCTCAAATAAATGTTGAAGTTCCATCAAATTTTTCTTAAACCCAGCATATTCCACAATAGAAAGAGAATATTCATGCTTTGACTACTTGTTTGATGGATTGGAACATTGATAGAAAAGTCTCTACAATCATTGTTGATAATTGTTCCACAAATGATGCCATGGTTGACATTTTCCAGGATAAGTTAAATGGTAATAACCTTTGGTTGGGTAAGACTGTTTCATGTGTTGTTGTGCGCATATTCTTAATTTGATAGTTAATGATGGATTGGTCGTGATTAGAGAAAGGGTTAAGAAAATTAAAGAGAGTACAGCTTATTGGACGACTACACCTAAGAGTAGAAAATTTTAAGAAACAGTCCGCCATTTGTGTATGACAAGTACTAAGAAATTAGGAGTTTACTGCAAAACTAGGTGGAATCCAAAACGTCATTATTCTCTGGAACTAAATACTCCACTGCCAATAATTGTATACCTAATATATGTAAAATTATGATGGCCTTGAGACAATGACTCTGTTGTTCTATTGAAGGGGTCAAATCAATGGCAGAGAAAATGGCGGCCAAGTTTGATAAATATTGGCAAGCGATACATGGTATTATAGCAGCTGCAGCTGCAGCTGTGTTAGATTCTAGGTACAACATGTTTGTTTTGGGATTTTATTTTGATAAACTGCTTCAAGCGAAGTTGAGAGGGTTCGCCAACTTTGCTACGTTAAATGACTACCAGTAAAGACTTCGTTTGGAATTGGAGGTTAGTGGTGAAACTTCTTCAAAGTCATCTTTTGGCCAGTCAAATTTCAAATATCCCAAGACACTTTCAGAATATTGAGTTGTTTATTAATAGAAAGAGAAGTAAAAAAGTGAATAATGTGAGATCAAAGTTGGATCATTATTTAGAGGAAGATGTATTGGCAAGAACATCGGTCATTGGTTTTTGAATCTTTTGATGTATTGAGTTGGAAAAAAACCCACTACACGTATCTAACCTTACAAGCAATAAACAGTGATATCTTAGACATTTATGTATGTACTGTTACTTCTGATTCTGCATGCACCACTAGTGGTAGGTTGGTTTGGTGAGTCCACATCAAAATAGACTCCATCACAGAAAATTATTAGCTTTAATGAGAACTCAAAGTTAATTATGGGCAACAGAGACAAAAGAGCAAACCCAAGCATGATGCAGAGATTTACATATTTCGGAAAGAATGCCTCCGTTCATGGCTCGCACCAGGTTTTCACTATGTCTTGGATGAGAGAAAAATACAAGATTAACCATGTGGCGGCTAGGGATACCTATATATATACCTCATCAAAACGGGCTGCTAGGGTTACAAAGCGCGCCCGACCCAGCTAATTTCTTCTGGACTCTTGAAGCTTTGTCCGAACTTCGCCACCAACGCCATTTGCCATTTAAGGCCATACTAAGGACACATTGACTTTATCATACCCTATTACCCATGTTTGATAAGTCTTAGAATTTCAAAATATCCTTACCTCTTAATACCATAGTAACATAATCAGATCGCAATAGGCCCACTTTCAGGGCCAGTTCAACCATGAAAATGCGGTTTCACAGGATTCACCAGTTGAGTCACCCACTTTCTACGCTAGGTTAGAAGACAATTATTAGTAGAAAGTCAAAGTCTACAACGTACCTAGAGCAGATTTTGTTCCGCTAACTTGCATCAACACTGGAGGATGACTTCTTTTTTCTCTTGTGCTTGGACTTCACTGCATCTTTTAAAATCTTCTTTCCATTTGTTTGTTCTCCAGTTCCCACTGCCCCATCAGGGGAAGGAGGTGGCTTGATATCCACGTGAAGCAGGTCTGGTTCAGTTTCAGAGGGCTTTTCATGTGCTGGTTCTTCCAGCTTCTTATTGGGTGTTAACACTCCTGCAAATCAAATTGAAGCACATGTTAATTTCCACCTGACCATTGTTCGAACGTATAGAATGTCAACAGGAGACATCAAAATATGGAAAGGAACATAGAACCAAAACTAATTACAGTAGCTGTCTCAGACATACAGAAAACATCTGACAAGGACTAAACAAGAGTTTTCCTTCTTCCCCAATTGACTTTCCACATGCACTACGCTTGGTATGAGCATAGTTGATCTGGGAATACATGTTCATGTGTACGAATACATAGTGTACACATATATTGCTTCACTAAGGCTACATATTTGAAGTCCCTGAAAATCCAGGTTTCAAACTGAAAATAAGCTTGTCTAGATTCATTTTTCACGTATCACAACCCAAATTAGACTCAAAAGGGTGGTGTTGACCACAGAGGAGATTGAAGATGGATAATAACCTGTACGAGTATGCAGCTGTGCTTGCAGACCCTTAAAGGAGCACTCACACATAACCACCACAACAGAGATCATCATCCCACACCTCAGAAATGTCAACAGCAGCACCCCAACCATAGAACCGTACTACACAGCTTTCACCATCACCAGTACAGAGATCATCCATATTTCCACCATCAAACCCATATTACAATCACAATCACTACTGTCCCTACAACCATTACTGTTATTACTGCAAGTCAAGAAGAACCACTACCCCTGTCACCAGTATTCTGCTGCATTCACCACAGGCACAGCTACCTGTTTATTCCTGTTTTTATACCTGCCACCATGGTTACCATGCTCGCTCGTGTTTTGCCAACCTCTGTAGTAAACAATAATTTCTAGATAGCAGCAAACTGGAAGTCTCTTTGAGTTTTGCCTTACAAATAAAGTCAAAAGGTAAACATATTGCTCTTACTGTTTCGTAAAATTAATTCTGAAAAACAGTACTCAAAAATGCCAAATATTATTTTTGTTATTTTCAATATTCAAGCTCCCATAACTACTACTGCTATTATTATTCAATATCCATAATATTATACACCTAGGAAGCAAAAGTTCAGAGATGGAACAGGAAACAATGCTAGCATGGTGACAAAGTGATTAGTAGATGGACACACACTATCTACATTATCACTAGTTATAGACTAACATTCATTTTGGTAAAAGAACATAAAAAATAATAAAGTAATGACCAATATCCCATTCAGTAAATGTGAGTACAGAGGCTCCTCACAATGTGGCACGCCCTTTTATGGACACATGGCAACACACCTCACCCAAGCAAAGCCCACACAAGTGATGGCTCCACACACGAAGACTCAGTCTCCCCCATAGCTCGAACCTCTTGACCCTGCCTATACTCGCACACAAAGACCCATTCACATAAGGACACACAAATAGGGTTTGAGCGCAATGGCTCACTCTTTACTTGTGATTGCTCAACATTTTGAATAAGGCCTAGATTAGGAGCAACACCTAGGATCTCAGCAAAAGATCACCAGGAGGATAAGTGACTCAGAGATTAGACTTGAGTATCATCAAGGCAAGGTTCTAAATCACGGTATCAGAAGAAGTATCGGTATGGGTGATACAGCCATGTATCGGCCAATATAGGACAATATTGACCGATACATTGATAAATATCGGTATTAGATGCCCAAAATCCCAATACGTATCGATCGATACGATACGTAACTGCCACTCAAACCCTCTTCGAGTTGTTAGCCTTCCCTTGACCAATCTTAGGACAGAAGGGGCGATCAAACTCATAACGCCTCAAAACTCATGTCACAGGATGACAGCGACATCGAAACAATCGTTGTCACCCAATTATTAGACTACCAAGGTCTGTCCCCGAGAGTATAGTTGTTAAAAACGTGCGCAAAGGAGTACTCAATACGAATTGCCTAAATGTATCGTTGAAGCAAAGAAACTTGCGTTTTTCTATGCGTATAGTTTAAGAAGAGATGAATCAACCATTCAAATTGTAGAGTCGATTCACAAAGACTGCGAAATTGGTTGGGTCACAACATATTAGAATTGGAAAACCAAAGATTGTCTTCTTTTTTTGGTTGCAATTTTCCAGCTAATCAATGATTTCACAAGTCGGAAGGTTCTGTTGCAGATTTACAAAAGTTTGCTTCAATTTAACAATGAAAAGTACAGAATCCTGATATAAGGTTTATGTAAACTTGTGCAAAATCTTCAAAGCATCAAATCTCTATCTTTTTGCATGGAATCGTACATTTATGGTTTCAACTACCACTTAGGAGCAAAAATCAGTGAGTTTTTTATTTTTATTTTTATGGTTTTGCCTGTTCATAATGGGTTTTCACAGAGGACCCAAAGACCGGCCTTGTCGTTGTACCGAGATTTAAATATCTGTTTATTTCTCTTCTTTTCTTTCCAAACTAAACCTTACACATAGCACCTCATGAAGAGCAAGACAATGCCAGTGATGATATGATGGAGGAAGAAGATGATGATTTGGATTTGACCTCAGTGATGATGAATGACGATGAATAAAGGATGAAGACTTGTGTTTAAATAAATTATCCTTTTGTTAAATTATTGCTATTGAATTTGAACTAGATGCTTGGGTTTCCCTTCTTTTGTTGGGGATGTTTGGTATTGAACATTTAAGCTATATTTAAGGAAGTAAGATATATAGGTCTGCTTTACTTTTACAACATTTGTCTCAAATGTTCCTTGGTTTGTTCTACTTATTTTTTAGGAACCTAAAAAAAAAATAACAATACACGATACAATATGATACACAATACGGAAAAATAGAAAAAACATTCAAGAGTTAATAAATATGGCCTGGGAGTGGAGATCGACTTAGCTTTTGACTAGATGTCTGGGGCAGTTCTACAGCCCTGGTTGCAACCTTCCCAAATATTTTTGCTTTGGCTGAGACAGGAATAGTCAAGTTGTAGATTATGCTCGAGGAATTCTGACCTTTGTTTCTGGGTCATTGGGCTGAAGAGAAATGTGTAAGATTGGGAAGTGGACTAGCTTATAGCTCTTCATGGGTTTTGTATGACCATAGAGATGGAGGAGGTGAACAGGATCTACTGCAGTGGGAGATTTTCAATCAAATCCTTTTAGAGGCATCTGTTGGGGAGCCATAGTGTGTCCTTTCTATGGAGTAGTGTGTGGAAGGTGAGAGCCCCTTTCAAAGTGGCTTTTTTGGGTGGACTAGCTTATGGCTCTTCATGGGTTTTGTATGACCGTAGAGATGGGGGAGGTGAACAGGATCTACCGCATTGGGAGATTTTCGATCAAATTCTTTTAGAGGCATCTGCTGGGGAGCCATGCTGTGTGGAAGATGAGAGCCCCTTTCAAAGTGGCTTTTTGGGGTGCCAATCTGTTGACAGAAAAATCCTCACTATTGATAATAATCTTATCCGAAGGGAGTAAGTATTGGTGTTGCTTGTGTAAAGAGGAAGGAAGAGTTTATTGCTCATCTTCTTGTACATTGTGTTGTGACTTTGGGAGAGAGCTTTGGGGATTTGTTTTGTTCCTCCATAGTGTTTATTGGGTCTTTAAGAAGGAAGCAGACACTGTTTTTACATGGTGGATAGGAGGGAGAGTGTCGAGGAGTCGAAGAAGAGCTTGAGGCTTGGCACCACCGTATTTGACGTGGTTGGTGTGGGGGAAGTGGAATATGAGGTCTTTTGACGGGATTGAGTCCCCATTGTACATTGAGGGGCTTTTTTCTTAGTAATTTCTATAGTGAGTTATTCGAGAGAGGAACGCGGTCTGTTCTTGATATGTTAGATTCTATAAGGTTTGGATCTTTAGGTTGACTACCTTTTGTGGGAGTTCCTCCAGATGGTGTCCCTATTCTTTTTTGGACTGCGTCTGGATGCCTTGAGACTCCCTCGTCAATGAAGTTTTCTCCCTTTGCGATGTAGTCGGCTACGTAAGCGTCTGAACGTGATACTTGAATATTTGAATGGAAATTGAGACCCACCACATGTGGGTCTTGGATATCGCAGTGTGTAGGAGTAGTGATGTTGAACC
>JAUMHN010432004.1:0-12194 GCA_032360265.1 Heliamphora ciliata
CTCCTGTGGTTGAGCCCGTATGCTTGTGATTGCATATTTCCTGCTTTACAGCTTTATTGTCTTTTCCTATTGGGCTTCGGCTCACAGCGTGGGATTTTATCTTAAAACCATTTTCAGGTAAGCGTGGTCCTGTAGATTGACCTAGTGGAGCCCGGAGGTGGCTTATGACAAGACCTCTGTTTTGTCGTGATAGGTAGCCTATACATGTTGTATATGTCTCATGTTTATTTGTAACACGTTGTAAATCGTATACTATTATTGTAGATGTATGCATGTTTTAATGCTTTCGAGAGAACCTTGGGTTCGTTGTTGTTTTTCATAGTTGGTTACTACGTTTTTCGTTGTCGGGATCAACGATTTTACAAACGAGATTTTCAAATGATTTATGCTTCATTTAAACTCTTGTGCTTCGAGGAAGATTTTTGGAACGGCCTAAACTTCTTTTAAAATGAAAGAATTTCTTATCCAAAACTTGTACTTTGTTTTTAAAGGCTTAGCTGTGGGGCTATAACTGTAGTCTTTTGGCTACTCTTTTAACTCAAATAAATTCTTGGTAGTACGTTTTTACAAAGGTTTTGGCCTTGTTTGGCTTTTTGGTTTAAAATCCCTTTTGTTTGGGCAGTTTTGGTGGTAGTTTTTAGTGTGATCTGGAGTTTGGGGCGTGACAATAACACCCTCACACCATTTTCGATAAGCAAGATATCATCAACATAAAGTATTAGAAAGACTATCATGCTTCTGTTATACTTCTTGTACACACAGGACTCATCTGGATTTTGATCAAAATTATAAGATTTTATGGCTTGATCAAACTAAGTATTCTAAGATCCCAATGGCTACTTAAATCCATAAATTGATCTCTTAAGCTTGCACAACACGTGTTCCTAGCCCTTCGCTATGAAACCGTCTGGTTGTATAATATAGATACACTCGTCAAGACTTTCGTTAAGGAATGCTATCTTGACAACCACTTGCCAAATTTTGTAATTGAAATGAGCCACAATAGATAAGAGAATTCAGATAGACTTAAGCATGGCTATTGGCGAAAAGGTTTTCTCATAATCGATCCCTTATTTCTGAGGGAACACTTTTGCAACAAGCCTAGCTTTGAAAGTTTCAACCTTCTCATCTGCTCCTCTCTTCCTCTTGTAGATCCACTTATATCCAATGGGTTTTATTCCTTCTAGTGGTTCTACAAGTTCGTAGACCTGATTAGAATACATAGATTCTATCTCTGAATTCATAGCCTTTTGCTAAAGATCTATATCTTTGTCCTAGGGTGCTTTATTGTAGTTACAGGATTCGGTATCCAGTTCTGTTGGGATCTTATCAAAAGACTCTCCCAAGAACATATATCGATCGGGTTGAAGAACAATCCTCCTACTACGATGAGGCACTACTTGTGTCTGTGTATTAGCAGTAACACACTATGCAGAATCTGATCCCTGTGCACCATTACCCACATGCTTGTCAGGCATGTTAATGGTAACACCCTAATCATGATCTGCACCTGTCCTGATAATCCTCCCACTACAATGAGGCAGTTGGATATTAGTGACTTGTGGTTCCTCTTCCATTCTACTTGTATTTTCTCTCAATTCTTCTAGAACAATTTTACTTTTGGACTTGTGGTCATAATATAATCTTTTTCTAAGAATTGGGCATTGTTGCTAACAATAGTCTTCTTATCCTTAGGATTATAAAATAGACCATACTTTGTTCCCTTGGGATACTCTACAACGAAACAAACTTTTGTTCTCAGTTTTAACTTACTCACATTCTCTTTCAACACATGTGTTGGACACCCCCAAATCCGAATGTCTCTGGCTAGGCTTGTACCCGGTTTATAGTTCTGTGGGAGTAGAAGGTACTGACTTAGAAAGCACCAAGTTTAGAATATTTGCCGCTGTCTCTAATGCAAGGCCCCAAAACGAATTGGGTAATCCTGAATAACTCATCATTGACCTTACCATCTCCATAAGAGTCATATTCTTTCTTTCTGCTACACTATTCTGCTGTAGAGTGCTCAGTGCAGTCAACTGGGATGTAATCCTTTCTGACGATAAGTAGTCCCTAAACTCTCCAAAGTGATACTTTCCACCACGGTCGGATCGTAGTGATTTGATACTTTTACTGAGATGCTTCTCCGCCTCCGCCTTGAATATTTTGAATTTCTCAAAGTATTCAAACTTTCGGTGCATCAAGTAAATGTATCCATATCTTGAGTAATCATTAATGAACTTGACGAAGTACTCAAAACCACCTCTAGCCCGGATTGTCATAAAACCACACACATCATAATGACCCAGTTCTAATGGTTCTTTAGCGCTATAGTCTTTGGCCGAAAAGAGCCTTTTAGTTATCTTACCTTCTAAGAAGGATTTACAAACTAAAAGTACCTCCACTTCCAATGAACCAAACGAAAAATATTCTATCAGTCTATTTATTATTTTTAGATTAATATGAACCAAGTATAAATGCCAAAGAAACATTTGGTTCGTTAAAAAAGGAAATTTTCTTTTATATGGTAAATTAGATATGTTATTCAATTCAGTTAGTTACAGTGTAGGAGAGATAAAAGATATAACATACAGACATCTACTAATGTACCAGAACAAATAAAATATTTATTTTTTTAATAACCATGGAGTCATTAAAATGAATAAAATTTTTGTCCTTTATTAAATTAAAAATCAAAATTAAATTTCTTCTAATTGAAAGTATATAAAGAAAATCTTTTAGAAGTAAAATCCTATCTCTACTAAAATTGAGAGTGACATCTCCTACTGTAATTGCTGCCACCCTTATATTATTGCTCATATGTAGGTATATTTTTCCATCACTAAGTTGCCTATAAAGAATTGCAGATAGATAGCAGGTACTGATAGATACCTGTACAGTGGCTTCCGTATCTACACACCAGGTACTGATAGATAACACCGCTAAATATCTTTCAACCACAAGTGAACAGAAAATACCTAGTTTGTTCTGCTTAATGAGAAAAATTGGACACTATTTTTTCTAATGCCCAAACTGGTTACAGTGATAGCACTTGCCTCTCGGCTTCTTCATAACAACTTTTGATCCCTTAACTGCTTTTGGACCTATGCATCCCTATTTCTGAATCTTTTCTTCTTCTTACCTTTTGACTTAGATGAAAATCCTTTTTTCAGCTACATGTATAGAACCTGGCTTCCTAAGAACATTCTCGGTTGCTTGAAGTTCTTTAAGAAGTTCTGCCAAAGAAAAGCTGAGGTTATTCATAGTATAATTCAAGAGAACTACTTAAATGAATCAGGGAGTGATTGGAGTATGATATCAACTTGATTTTCCCAGTCAATTTTAGCTCCTAGGATTTTCAGTTCATTTAAAAGACTGATTATCTTTAGAGCAAGATCCGTAATTGGGGTGACTTCAGCCATACTTGTATTCATAAGAGATTTCATGGCCACCTGCCTAGCAGTACAATTTTGATCCTCAAACATTTTTTTGAGGTTCATAATCATGTCATAGGCACTGGGCATAGACTGATGCTGATGTTGCAAAACATTTGACATTGAAACCAAAATGTAACAGCGAGCCATCTAATCAGCTTTCTACCACTTCTAATGGGCCCGAGTTTCCTTTTTGGTCGCCCCCTCATCATGTACTAGTGGATAAATCTCAGTCAATACAAATTTGTAGTTCTCAGCAGTTATGACAATGCCCATATTTCTTTTCCAATTTACATAGTTTGGTCCCGTTAGTTTGTTTTCTTTGAGTATTGACACGAGTGGATTGAAAGTTATTTTAATCCAAAGAATCACATAATTAAAATAACTATTAATTCTGATGAGCAAAACTCTAAATTTATTTTAAGTTGGTTCCCTCTACCATTTAAAAAAATTCGCTAGCAGCCTAGTACCCCTGTGAATAGCATGCCTCGATGGAAAGACGCCTACTATCCATTTTTTGTCTAAAAAGGCCAATTCCTATTAATTTTTCTATCTAGGCAACTGATCCTGCCAAGTAAAATTAAGCAGCTGATATAGCTTCGATCCAGTAAATAATAGCAATGACTCAGCTAGAGAAAATACTATTATTTATAACTAAGTGTTAACCATCACCTAATTCCGAATCAATCGCTTCGCAATGAACCCTCCAGATAGAGAAGTGATCCACACTAATAATTGTTCAGAATTATCCCTAAAAGAGATTCGTACTGGCGATACCGCAATAAATCCTATTCGATGGGGAGGAAGACCTTACTGCTAACACGCAGAATTAATTATATCATCTAAAAACTAGTGATGGGGACCACATGATTTATCTGTGAATACATTTTCTCTCCCACTTAGATTTTTAAAATATTTATAAGAGTTATAAAATTCTATTTAATTAAAATAAATTTATTAATGTCGAAACCACACGAATCAAAAGATTTCAAAACATCTTTTCATGTACACGATCTAAAGAATTCTGGTTTGCTAAACTACCTTTTCGCATTTTAATGTATAACAAATAAAATAACCGATGAATGTACAGTTTTTTCTTTAACTTTACAGTTAAGGTAGTGATTAAAGGCAATCAATTATTTTACTTTTACGTTACACATTTTTTAAAATTAATAATTTATTTAAAATTAAATATTTTTCTATTTAATTAATCTAAAAATCAAAATTAATTTTTTCATTTTTTCAAGATATCCGATTTAACAAAAAAATCATCTTAAACGTGTTATTTTGTAAAAATAAAATATCTAAAAAAATTTCATTTAATTAAAAATTTTTAATTAAAAAAAACTTAATTTTATTTTTCTTTACAAAATTTTAATTAAAATCAAATTTTTTGAATTAATTAAATTAACATGAATACATAAACAGATATATACCATTCATGCATTTTAAAAGAATATAAATGCAAGATATTTATATATCCCAATTTTATGATCAAACTGAAACTCTGATGAGTTTCAGTCTCTTGTTCAAAAATAAGCTGTAATCTTTCAATTATTTTCTGAATTTGCATCCGACATCCAAGTTACATCAGGATTCCTCGATATGTAGTGTTATACATATACAACACTTCCGAGCTTCGAACATATTAGAAAATACGAGCCAAACAGCCCCGAACCAAAAATAAATTAATCATGTTTTAAGGTACTATTTACTGTTATTTTATACCTAAAAAATTACTCAAAATCAGTCCCAAAAAAGTCATAAAAAATGAAAAAATGGCCCCAAACCACCGTTGAAAACCACGGCCACCGGTGCTGTTTTTCCACCAAATTTTTTGCTGGTTTTTGAACTGTTTTGTTGTTGTTTTTAATACATGAAATTAATAGAAAACTTATCGGAAAAACTTGTTTCAAAAACGTTGAAAAACTACTGCGATCTGTGGCCCCAAACACCAAAAACTACCGCCGGTGCCGCCAGTTATACCGCCGCTTATTCTTCGTGTTCTTGGATATTCAAATCTGTTCTTAAATATTATAAATAATATTTAAAAACTAATAAGAATTTTTACATCGAAAACCTATATCCCGTAAACTCACAATTGAACTAAAAAAGCTTAAACTATCTTGACTAACTTTCGTGATTAAAAAATTAATTAAATCATCATTCAAATCATTCAATGAAACATGATTATAATAATGATCATAAAATCGAAATTAGAATGCCTGCAAAATAAAGTTAGCACAATTCTAAATCTACTCGACCCCTCGATAAATCCTAAACAAAAATCAAAACGGCTCTGATACCAATTGTTGGAGGCAAACTGTTAAGATAATTGATTTGTAAACGATTTTTTGAAAAATAAAAACTGGACGGGCAATCGCCGAAATAGGCTCCAGATAAAAAAATTTTATTGTCGAACGATCAAAATAAATTCGTGCCACTACAGTTAATTTAGATGAATACCTTTTTGGTCGATTTCCTCAACTACGAATTTTGATTTCTTGAGTTGAAACTCACGTCAGACCTTCTACTATATTCCCGATGCGATTCCTGAACGTAGTGTGGGCTACGATCCTCTGAGAACTGAAATCGGTAGAATCGAGACAACTTTAGTCATGAAAGACAACTTATGATTTTGATTTAGCCTACTCGCATATTTATAGGGTTACAACGGGGACCTGTGGAGTAATTATGATATAACCTTCCAGTGTAACCCAAATATGCATCCAGTAGTTTCTACAAATATGCAAACCTCTTGGCGATTTCTGTAATTATGAAAACCTTGTAGTGGTTTCTATAATTTTTATAAAATACTAAATTATAGTTCACACCACTAAAGAACTGTAACTACACTCTTAGCCATAATCTCAAGACCAATTTGCATTGAGATCATATTATTAAATGCATAACTCATCTCCCCACGTTAAAATTCTCGATACCCGTCAATTAAATTTAACTACTGATAATTTAATTTAATCAGCATCTTTAAAATTCCTTAAACCTTTCCGCTTAACTTATTTGACCGCTGAATAATCAAATTCATCTGTAAGGTTAGTCCGGTTAAAACTTATATGCTTCCTTAAAGGGGTTTCGTCAATCCTGAACAATCGAGACGTGAATTTTGTTAATAATTAATATTCACCATATAATTAATACCTCTATTCAACTCACCGGGACTATAGACCCATAAGAGATCGCAACTTCTAATGAATCAAAACAATGAATATTAAATATATGCAAATAATAATTATTTCAGGATTAAGAGCATAAGCAGTCATAATAACCTTGGGGTGTAAATAAATTTATATAGTCAGTATAAAATTAATTACCCCAATGTGATCCTATTTAATACACACAAAGTGTACTACAACGCGAGTCAAAACAATAGTCGATACTATTATCTGTTCCTCATAACTAATGCAAACCTACTAAAATTCTGTGTTACGATCGTACTGATGATTTGTCTATTTTCATCTAAACTATGAACCAAACTTATATTCTGTAAGAACCTATAATTTGGTCTTCTGTGTGTAAGTCGTACTCTACATACCATATTAAATATTGTATAGAATAAAGAACAACCATGCATAACATTAAAGAAATAATATTGCATACATTGCTCATTAAGATTCTCATAAAATAAAAAATTAATTTTATTAAAATTAAATTAAATACTAAAACTAAAAAATAAATTCATAATTTTTAGTATATAACTCTGACAGCAAGTGTGTCGAGGAAATGGAATTTCACTTTACTTTCTAATAGTCCCACGGTTACCGCAAAAGTCACCAATCCCGAGACGTTTCTTTGTGTGTTATCATATGCTCGTACTCCCTGCGCATTTGGCTTGGAATCCTACGTTTTTAATCTTAGGCAATAGTTCGCTTGCAATTGGAATACATTGAGTGCAGAGCTATTATCGACTAGAATGACCGGGACCCACTTTCCCAGGCATTTAACGGTTAGATGCAGCGGCTTGTTGTGAGATGGTCCTTCTGATGGAAAATTCCTGTCACTTAAAGCAATCACATTGGGCTGTTTTTGGTACTAACATCCCAACCAACTAATCAAGGGAAACATCAATCAGGATGTCATCTTTGTTTAATGTTTTCAGCATAGCCTGCCTGTGTTTATGAGAAGCTATTAGTAATACCCAAATACTGACGTTTGCTTGTGTTTTTCTTAGCTATTTTAATATCACATCCTCTTCCTTACTATCTTGCTTTTCTCCTTGCTTCTTTGATTCTTTAACTCCTCTACTCAGCTGCCCTTTTTCTAACTGAGTAGGCTTAAAGTGTCTCCCGCTCCTTGTTAAGTGTTCTACTTGTTTATCGGGTTCCCATAGTCCTTCAAACTAGTCGGTTACTCGTCTGATTTCTATAATTGAGTTTTCTTTTCCACAGAAAGTCTAAAAATCTTCTACATTTACTTTCCCTTGGTTGCCTTCTTCTCCTATCGCTCGAGTGCTATCTATTTTTCCTATTCCTTAGAGATCTTCTTCTATTCCCATTACATTCTACGCGAACTAGTAGGACTCCTCACCAACATGGGCTTCTAACTCGAAGAGCTGAGGTAGTGAAACCTCGTCAAAGGGATCTTCATAATCATACGATGAAGGAGGGATCCAAGGTTCAGCAATTGGCCAGGGGCCTCCATCATCACATGGTTCCTCTACAATTAGATGCCATTCTGGCACATCTCCCTCTTCATCGTCGTATACTTCCATGTCCAATGGTCCTTCTGCCAATTCTTTCAATTCTCATAGGTCATTCTTTTCTACACATAAGATCTCATTCACGTCAAGAGAACACAGTCGATTCCTCAGGTAAAGGAGTTCTCGATTTTGGCTCATGAAGCAGAACAATATAAACTAAAAGATCAAATGTAAGACCCGTGATATCCAAGAGGTTTACTTGAGGTATACTTTCTGCTTTTTCTTCTTATTCTTTCTCTGTTTCGATTTATTCTCTATTGATCCGTGCTTGCTTAACTTGTCTGATCCAATTATCGTTGATTCTGTTTCTTTTTTATGATTCTCCCATCACTAACACCTTTGTCTCTGAATTCTCAATCTTTGAACCTGGCTCAGCCTCACCATACCATGCGGTATCATTTCTTGGAATGGTTGAAACATGCTATTTAATCTTTATTCTAGTCTCCTCTAGGTCCTCAAGAGCCTCAAAGCGTTCCAATTCCTCTCAAAGACCTTTGACCTCTTCATCTTCTTCATCATCACTGTTGGATGAAGGAATGCTGTCTTCTTTATGAATTACGAAGATTGGGAATTCACCAAAGTCATTGTTCGCAAGTTCCTCAACAAAGTTATTAATCAACAACATGGTATAGCCAGACAACATGTCCATAATAGGCTTCGACTCAGTCACTGGAACTATAAACTTTATGGGGTCAAAGATTTTTGTTCCTCTTTCAATAGCATGACATTTTGTTGAGTCGAATGATTTGGCAAAGGGTTGGTGGTCACATTTGGCATTTGAGCAGCAGTAGGCGGAGGAATCACTTTGTTGTCAATTAGGTTCTAAATTTTGTGCCGAAGCCTTATGCAATTATTAGTCAAATGATCATGCCTCTAGTGAAAGGCGTAATACTGGGTCGGGTTATATCTTGGTGGTAAAGAATTTGGTGGTGGGGTCGGCTCCAAAGGTTTTAAGAGACCCTTCTCGATTAGATAGCTTAAAATAGAAGATAAAGGAATAATAAACTGGGTAAAGGTTCTCTTCTGGTTACGAGGCTGGTATTGATTGGCAGGATGGGTAGATGAATTTGGCCAGCTTAGATTCAGGTTTAATAGGTTTACTTCGTAGCTCTGACTTATCGAATTAGTAAAATTATTGGGGTTGTTGGCATAGGGTTTCCTTATTGTCCTCTGGCTCGATTTCCCTTTCTCAATGTTATCAGACTGCAAAGCATCTTCTATCTATATTCCAGCATCAAAAACTTGCTCAAATGTCATCAGAGGCTATGTGATCAGATATTTTTGAAATACAGCTGTAGATTGTTCACCACCATCCTTACTTGTTCCTTCTCGATGAGCCTGTTTGTTATTTTAGCTGGCTTGGCCCTTTAACGGGTTAAAAACTCAACAAAAGACTCCTTACCATCTCGTTTAGTAGTTTCATGTTCTCAGGTCGTGATGCCATGCTAAATGTTGTAATTATACTGGTTGACAAACGCAGTTGCAATATCTTTCCAAGTTCTCGTGTTTGTAGCATCCAATGACAGACTCCACTTTTAGGCAGCTCCTAACAAAGATCGTTGGAAAAGCCAGGCCTTTAGTTGATCACAAATTCCCATGGGTGATAGAGTTCCCACTTACATTCTCAGATGAATTCTCAGGTCCCCGATTCCATTGAATTTCTCCATGTCACACATCTTAAATTTCTCAAGGAGTTTTTCATCGGGGACTAGATAAAGCCTTTCTACATCTAGCATGTAATCCTCGACTCTTCGGGCTTTTTTTTAGAACCTTCTTCAATTTGTCAATCTTATCAAACAAGATTGACTTCTTAGTGGCTATAACTTCCAGGACTCCGGGTCGCACAGATGGTACCACTACTGGTTAGGCTCCTTCGGGTATTAGTTTTTCATTCAAAATATTTTCTCCTACCCCAATTTTTTGATCATTTTGAGAAATTGCATTGGGATCCACTACCTTAGTCTGCAAAGCTTGAATCTGTTCCTAACATTGGGTTTATATTCTAGCCTAATTGTTTAAGGCAGTACTGACTCCCTCAACTGTCCGTTGCAGGTCCATGATTGCCCTTATCATATCAGCTATGGTATATTTCAGGTCTACCAATAATGAGTCTAATTATTCTACCCTTCTATGTTTTCCTCTCGAAGATCAGACCCAAATGCATAGAGGTTCTTCTTTGCACAAAGCTATAATCTCGGGTCTTTAAGCTAAAAAAACTAGAGTAAACCAGGAAACTCATCAGTCGGAGTCTAAACCCAAAATAATTCGTACCCGACAAAAGGATAGAGAAATGAAAACTATCCTAAAAAAGGGTGCTAACGATACAAACAAAAGCATTCACAAAAAGAAAAATCATATAAACCTAAAAGATTTATTGATCCTAAAAGGAAGGGGTCTAAGTAGCTATATGCAATAGAGAAATGGTTAATAAGTTTGCACTCAGTGTACCTTCTAAGTAGAGCTAAGAATATATCTCCCATGCTCTGTAATTGTGTGAGGTATGGTCAAACGGTATGCAATAACTCTTTTTGCCATATCTGTGAGAACATATGGCCAGAAAGTTTGTAGGCTTCCTCGACATAGCCTCGAGACAGTAAACTGACCGAGGTATCGGTTAGGCAAAGTAGGGGTTTTGAGAATCATGCATGCTAGAATGTAGTATGCTAGAATGTACAATACATATGCAAATATCGATAAAAAATTTACAACAAGAACCAATGATATTTTAAGTTAAGCCCTCTTACGATCTTTGTTTTTGAAAATCGATCCCAGTGGAGTTGCCAAAAAACTACGGGCGTTTTTAGGTGGGTTTGAAAAAACATGATGTGTCGGATATCCATCATTTTGAAAAACAAAATGTTTCTTTTATAATGAAAAATCCAAGATATTCAAACACCTGTAGAAAATGGTGTCGCCACTTAGATTTTGAGAAAAATCAAGAAAAACAAAAAGTAGGCCATATGTCATTTAAATGTAACAAGAGAAAAAGAGAGTTCGAGGGCTAAGGTATGAAAATAGAAGGTGTTAGGCACCCTTTTTGCCTAACCGCGAGATTGGCCTCTACTTTGTCATTATTGGTTATTATTTTAAACTTTTCAAAGGTAACATGTACAAAATGAGAGGTTAAAAAGAGTCCAATCAAAGGCAAACAGAAAAGAAAATTCTAGCTAAAAAGATTAGAAAAATCCTAAGGGCCATGTAATAGGGTTATCATTTCTAAACATGCTGCATCCATTATTTAAACAATGTAAACTGAAACATGCAAATGGGGTGTTAGAATTGGTATACTGAAAACCATGTTTTTAGTATTCAATTTTATTTTTAATAAAATTAGTTTTTTATTTTATGAGAATCTTTATGAGTAATGTATATATATTATTTATTTGTTATGTATGGATGTCTGATATTCTGTATAATATTTAATTTGGTGTATAGAGTACGACGTAGACACAGAAGACCAGATTTTAGGTTCTTACAGAATATAAGTTTTATGTTCACAGTTTAAATAGAAATGAACATACCATCGATATGACTGTGGCACAGAATTTTAGTAGACCTATCTTGGTTACGGAAAACTAATAATAACGTCGTCTATTGTTTCGACTCTCTGTGCCAGTACACTTAGTGTGTATTGAACGGGACATTTGGGATAATTAATTTAGTACTGACTACTGGCTATATAAATTAATTCATACCCCAAAGATTATTATGAATAGTGCTTATCCTCTTAATCTGAAAATAATTATTAATTTACATATATTTAATATTCGTTATTTTGATTCATTAGAGGGTGCGATCTTTTATAGATCTATATTCCCGGTGAGTTGGATAGCGATATTATTTATTTGGTAAATTTTAATTATTGACGGAATCTACGTCCCGAAAGATCGGGATTGACGATACTCCCTTAACGATATTTATAAGTTTAGAACGGGTCAAACCCTGCAAATGGATTTAATTATCCGACGGTCAAATAAGTTAAGCGGAAGGGATTAAGGAATATCAAGATGCCGATTAAATTAAATTGTCAGTAATTAAATTTA
>JAUMHN010432015.1:0-12194 GCA_032360265.1 Heliamphora ciliata
TTTTATATCATTATTATTATGATATTATTTTTGTCTTTCAAGACTTAAATATATCGGAATTCTACCGGTACGAGTTCTCGGAGGATCGTAGCCCACACTACGTTTGAAGATCGCGTAAGGGAATACAGTAGAAGATCTGAGTGGAGCTTCAACTCGGAATTAAGTCGTAGTTGAAGATTAGATTGATAAGAGGTATTCTTCTAAATTAACTTTGGTTGCACGGGTTTATTTCGATCGTTCTTCGTCAAAAGTTTTATCTAGAGCCCGTTTCGGCGTTTGCTCGTCCAGTTATTTTTTTAACGAAAATCGTTTTACAAAAATAATGATCTTGACAGTATTGCCTCCAACATATGTATGCACAAAATTATGAAGAAAAAGGGTCAGTTGGGTCTCTTTTTCTTGCCAAAAGTCAAATAGTAAGCTTTCTAGGAAGTTTCCATAACTATGGGTTAACTAACCTTAGTTATTTTAAAATTAACATGAGTTTATGAAACTTAACCACCAAGTTTTGGCACGTTCTCCTAGGTTAGCCACTTGAATGTATACATATATATATGTACCAAAACAATTTTCTTTATTTAATTGTAGGAGAAAATTCGAGTATATTTGCATTGGCTCGTTTCTTGACTTTTCGAGCATAACTCTTGTCTTAAGCGACTTGGGCTTATAACTTTGACTTCTTATCTCTCAATATTAGGATTTTAATATATGTTTGTGTAGTTCCTACTCTTCGCCGGGTCTCGGGCTCGAAAAGGTTAATTGGTCAGGCCAGTTCTTCTTACCGAACTTAGATTCGAGATTTCATTTTTTTTGAGATGTTCTTTCTTTCTATTCATATCTTGAGTTCGGGTTGTTACACTCCTTGCGAACCATTAGGGTTGATTGGCATCTTCTACGAGGAGTAGCCCAACTGTGGGATCCCGAGGTACATGTGTTTCGTTTCGGGCACAAGGAGCTATGTCTGACGGTAGAGGACTTCTCCGCCATTTTAGAGATTTTGGCCCGAGAAGAGGTCATAGTTTCCACTCCTTTCTCGAGTCCTAGGGATTGGTTGATGCAGCTCTGTGGCTATTCTAGACGTGAGGCTTCTCTCATTACTCATGATTGATTCCTATATGTGGCACGGATCATAGACCGCTTCGGGCCTCGGGGGTCTCTTGGCGACTTCTCTTTCTAGTTTCAGTGTCACTATGCCCTTTGTGTCTGTCTTCTTGCTCGCTTCCTCTTGGGACCTTCGGATGGGCAGGCAAGCACTTCTTTGGTGGATGTAGCTCATCAAATTTATGAGGGTTGGGATCCTGTCCCGTTAGTCCTTGCCGAGACTTTCCTTGGCCATGATGCGGTCTCATTTTTTCTTTGTTCTCTTGAACTTTTCCACCCAGCTCTCCTTTTTCTTTGTTTTCTCGAATTTTTTCACTCAGCTTTCCTTTTCCTTTATTTTCTCTGGTTTGGCTGATGGAGAAGGTTAACTTGTTGGAGAAGCCTATATCTAACAGTTACAATGTGAGGTCTTTCATTCACCGTCAGGTTTATTGCCTCTGCTCTACTGTGGTTGCTTGGAAGGATTACCTGAGCTCTCTGACTGAGGAGAACATCTCCTGGTTATGCCCCTGGCTGAAGATATCTCTTATAACTACTGCCACTATGGGTCACTTGGGGGTCATGTTGGTTGGATGGAAGCTGGCCACTTTCTATCATCCTTATCGCATCCTTCGTCAGTTCAGGCATACTCAAGTTAGGCCTGAGACCGTTATGAGCCATTTGTATAGTTTTTTTCATCGGGCCCCTTTCTTGGGTTAGTACCAGCTGGCTTGATCTTCTCGGCCGATGATGCCGATTTGTAGAGATTTTGATAGCTGACTTTCTAGGAATTACTAGGCTTGATTGCAGGTAGAGATAAAGCGTTAGGTAGGACAGGGAAGAGATGCAAAGAGAAGGAGGACTTGACTTTACTTTGCTGTGTCCCAATATCTTGCTTCTTTTCCTTTTTTAGTTTCTTAGGATGAGGACTTGCGAGCCTCTCTTGCTTTTGAAAATTGTACTGGTAAAACTTATTAATGAAAGTCTCTCCACTTCTTGTTTGTAGTGATTTTCAAAACTGTTTGTTTTTTTTTTTTTTTGTAATGTAACCAATTTATGTAAAAAAAAACTTAAAATAAGCTTTTGCATTGATAAAGGTTTGGGCCGAACTTCTGAGAGAAGCTGCCTACGTATCCCGAAGAAAGGGAATCAGGCCTTAACGTAGTTCGAGGCTCAGGTTACACTCGAGTATTATCTTTCTTCTTTCTACGGGTTTTTTCCTTAAAGGTAGAATCTTTTGAGTTGATCCGAGTTGATAGGTTTAGAGAAAACATTTTCATCCAAATCCATAAGAATAGTAGCACCTCCTGACATCAGGGCTTTAATAAGACAGGGCTCAGTCAATTGGGTTTAAATTTGCCCCTAGGATCAAAGACCAGAGCTCTAATTTTTTGAGGACTAAGTCATCTTCCTTTAAGTTTCAAGACTTAACCTTCTTATTAAACGCCCGAACTATTCTTCTTTGATGCCCTTGAATGTGAAACAGCGCCCTTAGTCTCCTTTCATCAAACATGAGTAGTTCTTTGAATCTGTCTCTCTGCCAATCTGACTTGGGAATACTTCTTTCAGCCATTACCCTCAAAGACGGAATCTCCAACTCTATGGGTAGAACTGCTTCTATTCCATAAACCAACGCATATGGTGTTTCTCTGGTGAAAGTTCTAATTGGTGTCCGATACCCCTAAAGTGCAAATGGCAACTTTTTCGGCCAATCTGTACTTCCCTCTATCGTCTTCTATAGAATCTTCTTCACGTTTTTGTTAGCGGCTTCCACGATTCCATTGGTTTGTGGTCTATACAGAGAAGACTTATGACTGACAATTCAATATTCTTCCAAAAGATCTAAAACTTCTCCTTAAAAGTGAGAACCGTTGCTAAAAATTATCTCATGCGGAACCTCGTATCGACCGATAAGATTCTCTTTGATGAACTTAGCTACTTGGGAGGCCTTTAGAACATAGTAGGAGGCAGCTTTGACCCACTTTGTGAAGTAGTCAATTGCCATGAGAATAAACTCATGTTCATTCGATCCCTTAGGTGTGATTTTTCCTCTCACGTCGATTCCCCAAACTGAGAACTGCCAAGGTGATGTCATGTTTTAGAGCTGAGATGGCGGCACATGCACGAGTTTGTGTGAACTTAGCATTTTCGGCATCTCCGAACAAACTGATGACAATCCGCTTCCATTGTCATCTAGAAATATCATTGGCGCTGGATCTTTTTAGCCAACATCATTCCATTCATGCGAGGTCCGCAAACTCCTCTGTGAATCTCTTTCATCATCTTGTGTTCCTCTTTTATGTCAACTCAAAACTTATTAACCCCCAGATATCCTTTCTTGTACAATCTTCTTCCACATATCACAAATTGTGCAGCAAGTCTTCAGATTGCCCTTTGGTCTTTTTTGCTAGCTCGACTAGGATACTTTACTTTTTCAATAAAATTTCAAATGTCGTGGTATTAGGGTAGTCCATTATTGACTTCTCGGGTAGCAAAAATATCATTAATTGTGGGTGTATCTCTTTGCTGAATTCTAAGGGTTTCATCCTTATCCCAGGTGGTATTTTTATCATTGATGCCAAAGTAGCTAAGGCGTCAGCGACCTTTTTCTACAATCTCGGGACGTGGGTGAACACCACAGTTTCGAAGCAAGGGATCATCACTTCGAGCTCCCAGGGATACTGGATTAGCCTCTCTTCTTTAACCTTCTATTCTTCTTTTGCTTGGGAGGCGACCAAAACTGAGTCCTCTATAACTTCCAACTTCCAACTTCCTTACCCCTAGTTCTAAGGCTTCTTCCAATCTAGCTAAGTAAGCTTTGTACTCGGCCTGATTGTTAGTAACCTCAAAACTTAACTTAAAAGTCAGAGGAATATGGGAATCATTGGGAGTGATGAGGAGTATTCCTATCTCGTACCTGGATTGGTTTGAGGCTCCGTCGAAATAGAGGGTTCACAGATCCTTTTTAATTTTCAACACTTGTTCATCAAAAAAATTTAAACTCCGATTCTTCTTCTCCTTCAATAGGATGGTTAGACAAAAATTCTGCAACGGCTCTTCCTTTCACGGATTTCATTGTGACATATTGCAAGTCGAATTCATCTAACATGAGCAACCAACGGGCCAACTTTCCTTCTAGTGCTGGCTTCTCGAAGTGGTATTTGAGCAGGTCCATTCTTGAGATTAAAATAACTCGGTATGCTAGCATGCAGCGACGTAACTTCTTGGATGCCCAAACTAGTACCCAGCAATTCTTCTCCATGGGCGTATACTGGTGTTCGCATTCCGTCATCTTCCTACTCAAATAGTAGACAACTCTTTCTACCTTAGCTTCATCTTCTTGTGCGAGCATGCACACCATTGCTGAATCAGTTACTAACAAATAAAGTATTAGCGGATTACCGGGTTCTGGTGGCGACATAACTGGAGGGTTCTGCAGATACTTTTGTATGGTGTCGAAGGCGTCATGACATTGCTTATCCCACTAAAACTTGGTCCCTTTCTTCAAAAGACGGAACAGAGGTTGGTAGGTAGTGGTCAACTTGGAAATAAATCGGCTGATGAACTAAATCTTTCCTAAGAAACTCCTTACGTCCTTCTCGGTCCTTGGAGAAGGAATTTTGAGGATAGCTTTGATCTTTGGTGGGTCTATCTCGATACCTCGCTACGCGATATAAATCCGAGCATCCTCCTTGCTGTAACTCCAAAGGCACATTTATGTGGACTCAAGCGCATTCGGTACTTTCTTATCCATTCGAAGAATTTTCTTTGTGCGACGACATGCCCTTCTCGAGTTTTAGACTTCACAATCATGTCGTCTACATATACCTTTACTTCCTTGTGTGTCATGTCGTGTAGCAACTGGTTGCAGCCCTTTGTTAGGTTGCTCCCACGTTTTTCAACCCGAACGGCATGACCCTATAGCAATAAGTGCCCCATTGTGTCATGAAGGTAGTCTTCTCTCGGTCTTCTAGCGCCATCAAAATTTAATTATACCTAAGAATCTATCCATGAAAGATAAGAGTGTGTTCTTGGCGGTACTGTCTACCAATACATCTATGTGGGGAAGAGAGAAGTCATCCTCGGGACTAGCTCTATTAAGATCTCTGAAGTCGACACACACTCGGGTCCTTCCGTCTTTCTTTGGCATCGAGACGATGTTGGCATCCCACTTTGGATACTCTATAACTATGAGAAATTCGGCGTTTTTCTACTTGGTAACCTCTTCCTTAATCTTCAGTGCCTAATCAGGTCTGATCCTTCTAAGCTTCTTTTTGACGGGTTTAGCATCAGGGTAAAGAAGGATTTAGTGCTGTACGATGTCGGGATCTATGCCAGGCATATCTTTGTAGGACCATGCAAAAATATCTTTAAAGTCTTTTAATAAAAAGACTAATTTCTCACATTCTTCCAAATATAACATAGAACCGACCTGAACTAGTTGTGGATCTTTTTCATTATTGAGATTTGTTAAAACTGTTTCTTTAATTACAGGTTTAGCCTGCATTTCTTCTTCATTTCCATTTAAAAGCTTTAATTCTTAGGGCATATCCTCCTCGAATTTTTTAAAATTTTCAGAATCAATACAAAATATTTGAGACACAGCGAAGTAAGCAGAATCTGATTTCATTTCATTGATTTCAAAAGGAGTTACATTTTAAGACTCAAAGCGAAAAGGGCTCGGGATGCCAACAGATACGATCCCGGTAGACTTACCGTTACAAACATTGTTAAGAGACTCGATAAAAATAGATTCAATAGACTCGGTCTTCAACCCACTTATTACATCATGCATAAGAAAAAACTCAAAAAACTAACTCTTTCTCATTTTAACAGCTTCCATGATAAGTGTGGTGTATTTCGCAACCGCATCGGCTTCCATCATTAGCTCGTCCTTATCTTCTTTGTTGCCTATATGCACTCGGACCATCCCTTCATTGAAGAAAGAATCCAGATCTCCTTCCTCGCAATAGACTACCCAGTATGTTGGTACTTTTTCAGTGAATTCCATCTGTCATATTTCTGCTTCTTCTTCGCTATCAGACAATTGGTGGTTGAAAAAAATTTTCAGCCCCTACAACTTCTGTTTAGTATTCTCCTCTATCCACGGCTCGGGAAATCCAAAGTAGGGGAAGTCGTCCCTTTCCTTGATGAAACGTCCATTCAACATGGGTCCGTACTTTTCCATACTCGGTTCTTCTAGCTCTGGCTTGTACCCTAGTCCGTATCTATAATGATTGTGGTTCACAGGGATTTGGTTCTAAAATCTCTTGCAAATTCTTACCCAGTCCCATTCCTAGAAAATAGGACATTGTTTTCATCATGGCGACGACTTTGGGGTTCACATAGTTTTCTTATTCATTCATCAAAACTTGCACGGCCATAGTCTTGTAGAAGTCAAACCCATTTAGAAGGACCTCTTCCCTATGTTGGATCTCAAGGCGTGGGGTAGTGTCACTAAGTGGGGTTAGTAAGCCAGTTTCATCTAGTATAGTGATAGTTATTCCCTCTTTGATTAGCTTTACTTTTTAGTGCAGGGTTGACGAAAATATCCTTACTGTCGGGTCATGCAGCCAAGGTTTACCCAATTATAGATTAAACGAGGCTAGCACATCAAGAACATGAAACTCTACTTCGCTCTCCAGCGTTCCCACTACCACAGCGAAAGTTACTAGGCCTAACACATCTCGTCTTATATTATCATATGCCCGTACTCCTTGCGCACTCGGCTTGAAGTCTTGTGTTTTCAGTCCCAAACAGTAAGCAGTTCGTAGTAGACACGTATTGAGAGTGGAGCCATTGTCAACCAAGACAACCGGCACCCACTTTCACAAACACTAGATGGTTAGATGTAACGACTTATTGTGTGATGGCCCCACAATCAGAAAGTCCTTTTCACTTAAACCGATGACATTTGACTGCTTCTCGAGTATCAACATTCTGACCAACTGGTCAGGGGAGACGTCGATTGAAATGTCCACACTATTGAGAGCCTTGAAAATGGCATGTCGGTGCTTATGGGATGCCATAAGTAGCCCCCAAATGCTCACATTTGCCTATGTCTTATTGAGCTGCTTCAAAACTATGTCTTCCTCTTCACTATTCTATTTTTCAACCAGCTTCCTTGATTCCTCTATGCCCCTACTTGGCTGCCCCTTCTCTAACTGTGCGGGCTTAAAATGTCTTCCGCTTCTTATCAGGTGTTCAACTTCGTCCTCGGGTTCCCACAAGCCCTTGAGTTGGTCGGTTACTTCTCAGATCTCATCCACCAGGTATGCCTTTCCTTAGAAAATCCAAAAGTTATCCATGCTGGATTTTCTTTGACTGTCTTCCTCATTGATTCTTTAACTCCCCAATGATCCTCTTTGATTCCCATTACATTTTGCGTAAACCAATGGGATTCTTCATTGATAGCAGTCTCTAATTCGAAGAGTTGTGGCAACGATACCCCATCAAACGGATCCTCGTAGTCATATAACGGGGGAGGGACCTAAGGTTCCCAAGAACCTCCATGGTTATACGGTTCTTCCATAATTGGATGCCATTTCAACACATCTTCTCTTTTGTCATACCCCATATCCATGAATTTATGCTCTATTTTTTCTAATTTCCACAGATCGTTCTCTTCTTGGTACAAGATTTCTTCTATATCAAGAGAGCATCTTAGTTTTGGTTCCTAAAGAGGAACGATGTATATAGAGAGATCGAACACATAACTTGCAGTTTTCAATAGGTTCACCTAGGGTGAGTCCTTCTCTTTCTCTTCTTGCTCCTCTTTCTTCTCGGTCGCTTTACTGATCGATAAATTCTCTTCCTGCCTACTCTTATTATTAACTTCCTTTCCTTTCAAAGATTCTCTTACTTTTGATGCTACTTTCTTTGTTTCTTCAACTCTAAAACTCGACTCGGGTTCCCCGTTCCAGGCTGCCCCTCTGTGCCATGGTGTATCGTCATTTGGGACGGTCGAAACATGCCATTTGATGTCAATCCCAGCTTCCTCTAACTCATCTAATGCCTCAAAGGGAGCCAAATCCTCCCACAGACATCTAATTTCTTCATCTTTTTCATCATTGCCGTCGATAAAGGAAGGGACTTCCTCCTTGTGAATAATAAAGATTGAGAAATTATCAAAACCATCGGCCATTAGATCTTGAATAAAGTCGTTGAATAACAGTACCTCTTGACCGGATGGAAGAACTCTAATTGGCTTTAATTCTGTTGCGGATATTATAAATTTTGTAGGATCGAAACTTTTCAACCCTTCTTCAATGACATTCACATTTTGTTGAGTCGCATGATTCGACAGAGGATTGGTGGTCACATTCTGTTTCTGAACGACAGTGGGTGGAGGAATCACCTTGTTGTCTATCAAATCTTGGATCTCATGCCAGAGCCTCATTCAATTATTGGTTAAATGACCATACCCCTGGTGGAAGGCGCAGTACTAGGTTGAATTGCATCTAAACGACAAAGGATTCGGAGGCAGGGACAGCTCCAAAGGTTTTAGAAAACTGCTCTCAATCATGCGACTTAAAACAGATGACAAGGGTGTAGGGTGGATTTTAGGTAGCAGGCTGGGTAGGTGAATTAGCTTGGTTCAAATTGGGACTCAACAAGTTTACTTCATAGCTTCGATTCACAGCACTGGTGGCATTGTTCAGGTTATTGGCATACGACTTCCGAACTGGTCTTTAGCTTGATTCTCCCTTCTCAATATCATCGGACTGCAGCACATCCTCTATCTATACCCCAACATTGAAAACTTGTTCAAATGACATCAGCGACTGTGTTATAAGATATATACGAAACTATGACTGCAAGTTCTTCACTATCATCCTCACTTGTTCCTTCTTAGTGGGTCGGTTTGTCATTTTAGTGGCCTTGGCTCTCCATCGAGTCAGAAACTCGACGAAGGACTCCTTGGCCTCTTGTCGGGTAGTCTCGAGTTCCCGAGTGGTAATGTCAACCTGAATTTTGTAGTTGTACTGGTTAACAAATGCAATAGCAATGTCCTCCCAAGTCCTTATCGTTGCGGCATCCAGAGATAGAAACCACTTCTAAGTGGCTCCTGATAAAAACCACTGGAAGAGCTGAGCTTTTAACTGTTCACTAATCCCCATCGGCGATAGGGTTCTCACATACATCCTTAGATGGATCCTCGGGTCTCCAATTTTGTCAAACTTCTCCATTTCGAGGATCTTAAACTTCTTGAGAAGCTTAACATCGGGGATTAGATAGAGTTCCTCAACATCCAACATGTAGTCTTCAACCCCTCGGGATTTTCTCAGAATCTTTTCTAGTTTGTCAACTTTTTTAGACAAGATCGACTCTTTTGTGGCTAGGATTTTTCGGATTCCTAGTTGGACAGGCTGCACATCTACTTATTGGGCTCCCTCCCACATTTTCATCCCAAAGGTTTTCTTCTATTACGTCCTCCTGGCCGTTCGGGAGAACTGCATTGGGGTCTACAACTAGAGTTTATAAAGTTTGGATATGTGCCCGATACTGTGTTTGAATCCTAGCTTGATTGGTCATAGTAGTGCTGACTCCTTTAATTGTCCGCTGTAATTCTAAGATCGCCCTCATCATATCTGCCATAGTTAATTTCAGATCTGCCATCGATAACCTCAATTGATCTACACGTCTGAGTCTTTCACTCGAAGATCGGGCCCAAGTGCGTATAGGTTCTTCTCTGCACGGAGCTATAATTTTGGGTCTCTAAACTAAAAGGACTCATGTAAATCAAAGAACTCGTCAACTGGGTCTAAACTCGAAATAACTCACTCTCGACGATGGATTGGGAAGATGAAAACTAATCCTAATCGGAGTAACATCTATACAAACAAAAGCATTCATAAAAAGAAAATCACATAATTGTAAAAGATTTGTTGATCCTAAAAGAAAGGGTTCTAAGAAGCTATATGCATATGAGAAGGCTGGTAGGTCTACACTTAGTGTACCTTTTGAATAGAGTCAAGAATATACCTCCCAATACCATGAATGGTGCAAGGCATGGTCAAATGATACATAATAACTCTTTTTGCCACATCTATCGGAGCATGTGGCCAAAAAGCTTGCTGGTTTCCCCGACATAGCCCCAGACAGTAAATTGACCAAGGTATCGGGTAGGTGGAGCGGGGGTTTCGAGAACCAAGCACACAAATATGTAAATGCGAATGCGAATACCAGTAAAAAGTTCAAGACAAGAACCATTGACATTTCAAATTAAGCCCTCTTATGATTTTTTTTTTGAAAAATCAGTCCCCAGCAGAGTTGCTAGAAAAACTGTGGGTATGTTTTCATGGGAGACGGTGCACCAGATATTTATTATTTTTAGAAAAATGTTCTTTTCTTTTTAAAACAACAAAATCAAAGGTACCTGAGCACGTTTTAAGAAAAATAGTGTCGCCACTTGGTTTTTGGAGAAAAACCAAGAAAAACAAATGAAGGCTACGGGTCTTTGAAAAAACGTAATTAGAGAAAAAGAGGGTTCGGGGGCTAAGGTATAAAAAGAAAAGTAGTTAGGCATCCTTTTCGCTTAACCGTGAGGTTAGCCTCTACTTTGTCAATGTTGGTTCTTGATGTAAACTTTTAAAGGTAACATATATAAAATAGGAGGTTAAAGAGAGTTTAATCAAAACCAAGCAAAGAAACAAAATCTTAACTTCGGTCCTAGGGTCATGTGACTTGGTTGTTATTTTTAAATATTCCACATGTATCGTTTGTGCAAAGTAAAGTGAAAAGCATGTGAAGAAAAGCTAAATCAAACAAATAAGGCCTAAAGGTCATGTAATAATGTTTCTATTTTTAACATGCTGTGCATACGCTATACAGAATAAACAGAAGAGATTTATACATCATATTTAAGCTACTAGACATGCAGAAAACTCACGGTTGCAGCAACTAATGTTACAGCCATGACAAAATAAGTCATAAACCACGTGGCCGTGACAAAAATAGGGTTACCGTGAGAAACAAGATGAAGAATGTTACGACCGTGGCAACCTAAAGTTGCAGCCAAGGTATTTTAGGGTCCAAAAAGGGTATAGTCAACATACAGGGTCTGAAACAAACTCAAATGAACAGTATATGCAGGACAGAGACCATAACCCATTTATTCTAGGCTAGATCTACCATCCTCCATCCTCTACAGAAGCAAAATCTCAAAAACAGAACGTACAAGATATCAAAATGAGCAACACAGTACCTAAAACAAATTTTTCATGTCACTAGCCTCACAAAACCTCACGACCATAGCAAAAGGATACAGTGGCTGTGACAAATATGAGTGGCCGTTGAAAGAGAAATGCTGGCCATTACTAGATATTTAAGAAAACACACGACCGTGACATTGAATGGTTGCGGCCGTTATGTTTTTAGATCTACAAAACATAAAGAAATGGAGTGTACAGGATAGAGACCACGACCCATTTGATCCAGACCAGATCTACCATCCATTTTCCAATAAAAACATGGTCTATGATACAAAATATGAAAGACAAAATAAGGAAAAGAAAAACATTACGAATAAAGGAATAATAGAAAGCTTTAAAATAGTTTTCAAGCTTTTAACCTTATAGAAACATCACGGCCATGACAACATGTTACGGTCGTATGAAATCAAGGCAAAAAGGTGTTGGCCAATCGTAAAAGGTCACAGTCGTTACTGTTAGGGTTGATATACTGAAAATCATATTTTTAGTATTTAATTTTATTTTAATAAAATTAGTTTTCCATTTTATGAGAATCTTTATAAGAAATGTATGTGCATCATTTCTTTAATATTACGCATGGATGTCTGATATTCTGTATAGTATTTAATCTGGTGTGTAGAGTATGGCTTACACACAGAAGATCAGATTTTAGGTTTTTGCAAAATATAAGTTTTATTTTCACAGTTTAGATAAAAATGGACATACCATCGGTACAATTGTAGCACAAAGTTTTAATAGGCCTGTCTTGATTACGGGAAACAGATAATAGCGTCATTTATTGTTTCGATTCTCTATGCTAGTACAATTTGTGTGTATTGAACGAGACATTTGGGATAATTAATTTTATACTGACTATATAAATTAATTCACACCCTAAGATTATTATGAATAGTGCTTATT
>JAUMHN010432025.1:0-12192 GCA_032360265.1 Heliamphora ciliata
CTCAATCCATCTCTATAACAAACCCTAAGAAGATAAAACAAGAAATGAGTAAAAAAGGCGTTGTAGGATAGATTTAGGGACAGTTTATGTATGAGTAAGCTTTGTATGTATTTGCATATATTTATTCTTGAGTTTATGGCCTAAACATATTCTAGAGTTTTAGTTTATGTGGGTTTATAACATGCATGCAAAGAAAACATGTCAAAAATGCACACAATATAAGCTAAGTAACCAAAACCTTAAGTAGACTGATTTTCTGGACTTATTCATTTTCTACCACTGACTTTAAATAATCATAACTAAATATATCAATATGGTATTAAAGTGATTTTTGTGTCCAGATCTAGAGTTTTTAGTTATCCTTCATACAAAATGGGTTTGAAGTGATTTTGTTGGGTAGAACTCCAGATATATCATTTTTTCTAAAGAGTGTTAAATCTTGACCACTCTGTGTTGCAGACCTAAAAACCTTAAGTTAGAATGCGAACCAAGATTAGGTCAAAACAGAAAACTTGTAGAGGACACATTTATATTTCTTGCCACCAAAAATGAACTAAAAATACGAAGTTTTTCTAGGTCAAAACACTTCTCAAAGTCACTGTTGAGATTCAGTGACTGACAGACCTCTCTGTCACACATTTTTGTGAGACCTAGAACATAACCTTTTAGAAGCCAAATCAAGAAGTGGAAAACATAAACTTTGTAGCTGACATATCAAACTAATTACTGATCGAAACGCAGCACAAAATACCTTCGGATGATACCCCAAAGGTTTCAAATATTCTCTGTTAAAAACACACTCTGCCGACCCTTTTTAGGCTGACTGAACCCTCTTTATAAATTGGCCAAAATATCACACTTTTTGCAAATAACATGCCCTAACTCAAAACATGAAACTTGTAGGGGATATCTTAAAATATAAGCTCACCAAATATCAGAGCCATATCCCTTGAATTGATACCTTAAAAAAGTGCCCAACAGAGGTTCAATTCTTATATATTTCTCTGTAAATTGCTGAACCATTTTTATAAAAATAAAATAAATGACCTATTTACTTTAGGAATTGACCTGAGTGATAAACATGAAAGTTATAGAAAATATTTTTATCTAATTGGTGTTAAAATTTCAAAAATTAAATCAATGTTTAAGTGCTTCGAAACACTGTCGTAACCTTAAAACTAGCAATTAAAACTTGAATCTAAAATTGGCTAAGTGTTTGAATGGTGTGTTGCTTATGAGACTTGAGTATGTGAATCCTATATGAACTTTGTGAGTAATTAGTGTATGAAAATAATACTTTTAACAACATGAACTCATGCCAATGGTTCGAGTCTATGTTGCTTAAGTTGTGGTTATGTTTCATATGCTTGTACTTAATGCTTTAGCAAGTTGTATCTTCTGCTTTAAAGACTTGTACTTTATGCTATATTGGTTTGTACGTCATGCCATATTTAGTTTCATACCATGCTATTTTTAGGTTGTACGTCAAGATACGAGTTATTGTACCATAAGCATCAATGCATATTACACTTTGGGCATCTTGTGGGTTGGGCTTTGTGCGCAAATTATTGGCTAGAGGATTTAGAATAAGGATGGAAGATTTAGAATAATATCATGATTTGAGAGTCCTTGTTGATGGGGGTGTTGACAACGGGCCATATACGTCTTGAGCCGTGTTACGTCATGAGCCGTATCACGTCTTGAGCCGAACTGTCGCTATATGCCGCAGTGATCGGGAACGCTGATGAATGGGAATGTAATGTACGGGAATGTAGTGGTACCATTCGGGTCATTATAATGATATATAGACTTTGGGCCATGTGTGTCCTGAGCCGTGTTACGTCCTGAGCCGTATTACGTCTTGAGCCGAACTGTTGCTATATGCCGCAGTGATCGGGAATGCTGACGAACGGGAACCTAACGTACGGGAACGCAATGGTTCCATTCAAATTACTATGTCAGCTTGATTTACCTCCGAGCCATGAACGTCCTGAGCCGTGTTACGTCCTGAACAGTATCACGTCTTGAGCCTAACTGTCGTTATATGCCGCAGCGATCGGGAACGCTGATGTACGGGAGTTTAACGTATGGGAACGTAATGGTGCCATTCGGATTATCCTGTTAGATATGATTGACTTTGGGTTATATACGTCCTGAGCCGTGTTATGTCCTGAGCCGTGCCACGTCTTGAGCCGAACGTCTGCTATACGCCGTCATGATCGGGAACGTTGGTGTACGGGAGCTTAACGTACGGGAACGTAATGGTGTTAATCAAAGTTTGATTGGTTGATTTATAATCGGGTTGGGCAACTGCATTGTATTCATTTGCATCAGGCATTTGCACAATTGTTCTTACATGTGCTTACCCTGTTGAAAACGTTAAATTGTTTGTTTATTTGGCCTTAAAATTGTATTTGGTATTATATGATATGTATTGTAGGATATTTTTTTGTGAGTTTGTTAGACGGTTTAGGGAATTTGCTTCTAGGTTCCGGCTCATGGCATTCGTGCCACAGGTAAAGAAGAAGGACCTTTTGAGGAAGGCGTGCTCGTTGAGGAAGAAGACTATGAAGAAGAGGGAGAGTGACAGGAGCCGGTTAACCCTAACGACGCAGCTTGAAGACGTAGGATGTCTACTTTTTGGATCTTTTGTTCAGTTTTCCACGGACATGATGTAACTTTTGTTAAAATTTCTGGATGACTGTAATCATTAAGTATTTGGAACAAATTCTGAACCATTAATGATGTATTAATTATCATATATAATTATGAATGTTCGGCTAGAATATGTCCCTTATTTATAGTTACATATGTCCCGACATGCCTGGGGAACGGGGTGTCACATCGATTGTGTGATTGTTGAGATCGCGAGGCTGTTTATAAAACAAGGAAAACTCTGCCAAAATTTTTCAAAAATTTAACATTTAGAATATTTTCTAAAATTTTGGGGCGTAACAGTTTTGGTAAAGATAGAATTTTAATTTTAAAAGATTGTCTTTATGTACTTTCCGTTAGAAGGAATTTAATTTCAATTTCTAAACTGGTAAATGATAGATATTCGATTTATTTTAATAACTCAATAGTTATTAAAGTTGTCGCGCCCTGATTTTTTTATGAGTTTTTAGGTTTTTCTTTTTTCTTTCTAAAAGTCCCAAAAGAAAAATCTTTTAAAGCATAAAATGCGAAACAATTGTGGGTTTTAGTTTATCGGGTCAAAAACTTGAAGAATTAGAGTCGCCACCAAACATTGAGTTTGGGTGTGTTAGGTTAACCTTTTAAAACCATTTCCAAAGCAAGCAAAGCGAGATTTGGAAAAAAGTTCTAAACTTTGAAAAAGGCAAGAGCGTGCAGGAAAATATTTTTTGTTTGAAAAATGCATATTAGCCGAACCCGATTTAAAATGACTTATTTTGGTCTGCGAATAAAACGAGAGATGAGTTCGGAGATTCACTGTTGCGAGTGTTAGGGTTGTATGCTAAAAATCATGGTTTTGAATTTTAGTATTTAATTTTATTTCTTAATAAAATTAGTTTTTCCATTTTTACGAGAA
Source organism: Heliamphora ciliata (assembly GCA_032360265.1). Lineage (NCBI taxonomy): Eukaryota > Viridiplantae > Streptophyta > Magnoliopsida > Ericales > Sarraceniaceae > Heliamphora > Heliamphora ciliata. The sequence continues at coordinate 3,551 of JAUMHN010432025.1, forward strand.
ACTTAATGAGCAATGTAAGCATTTCATTATTTATTTGATGTCGTGTATGGATGTCTTTTATTTTACATAGTATTTAATTTGATGTGTAGAGTTTGGCTTGCACACAAAAGATCAGATTAAAGATTCTTGTGGAATATAAGTTTTTAGTTCATAGTTTAGATGGAATTGAACAAACCATCGGTACGACTGTAGCACATAATTTTAGTAGATCTGTCATGGTTATGGAAAACAGATAACAGCGCCGTCTATTGTTCCGACTCGCTATGCTAATACACTTAGTGTGTATTGAATTTGACTAAATTGGGGTAATTAATTTTATACTGATTTTATAAATTAATTTTCATCTCATGATTATTATGAGTGCTTATACTTTTAATCCTGAAATAATTATTATTTACGTATATTTAATATTCGTTATTTTAAGAGTGCGATCTTGTATGGATCAATAATCCTGGTGTGTTGGATAGTGATATTAATTATATGGTAAATATTAATTATTGATGGAATCAACGTCCCGAATGATTGAGATTGATGATACCTCTTTAAGAAAGCTTATAAATTTTGACCGAGTTAAACCCTATAGGTAAATTTTTGTAATCCAGCAGTTAAATAAGTTAAGCGAGAGGGTTTAAGAAATTTTTGAAAAAGTTGATTAAGTATAATTGTCAATAATTTAATTTAATAGACGAGTATCTATAATCTTAACGTGGGAAGAATAAATAAGTATTTAATAACATGAGCTCGAATATTACGATTTTGAGAATATGGCTGGGAGTGCAATTATAATTCTTTAGAAGAATGAATTATAATTAATGTTTTTATGAAATTGCTTCTGGGTTGAGGTAGATATTCATAATTACATTGGGAGCCCAAGTCATATTTACTCCATAGGTCCCTATAGTAACCTATTTATATGCTGTTATAAAACCTAGCTGCCAGATATTCTATATAACGTTCTAGGGCTTCCACATCTTGTGAATCAAAAGAACATACGACTTGACAGGTTTTGAAAAACATGATAGATCAAAGTTCACTATTTGTTCGTGTCTTGCATTCGAGAACACAGCAGAAGCCTTGCGTCGGAGATTTGACTAGAAGTCAAAAATTGTGGCAGATCATTGACTGAAAATTCTTACTGCAACCAAAATTATTCAATCAGATTTTGAAAGGTATAATTCTAAAATTAACTTTGGGAGTATTACATGATTTTATATTTTGATTGTTCGATATCAAAAATTTTAATTTAGAGCGCGTTTCAGCGTTTGCCTATCTAGTTAATTTTTGACTAAAATCATAAAAATATTCTTAAGATCTTGGCAGTTTGCCTCAACAATTAGTATCAGAACTGTCTTTGATTATGTATGATTTTATCATGGGTTCGGGTAGATTTAGATTGTGCTAACTCAGTTTTGCAGGTAATTTAATCTTGGTTTTTAATGGTCATTATTTATTTTACATGTTTGATTACATGATTTGAATGATGATTATTAAATTAATTTTTTAACCACGATGGTTGTTCATGGTAGATTGATTGTGTTAGTCCTAAACAATCCAAGAGAAGGTGAATTGGGTTTTAAAAACAATAATAACTATTTTAAAAACCTTTTTCAAAACCTTTTAATTTCTTAAAAAAATATAGTAAGTATATCAAGAAATAAAGCAATGAAAAAATTAAAGAGGTTATGGAGAGAGAAATCGAATCAGACACCAAGATTTATAGTTGTTCGACTTCTACCAAACTTACGTCTACTTCTCAAGACTCCCATTGGAAATTTTCATTAAGATAGAATGTTTCACGGGCGCATTCAAAAGATTTTACAGCCTCAAGAAGATCCTACAAAACAATCTATGTTTTTCTAATCTCTCTTGAGCTCTTCTTTAAAGAATATCATACACTCTCTTAAAGGATCAAGGGTGACTCATCCTTTATTACAATAAATATATGGGAATCGAATATTTACTTACTCACTATCTTTACAAATAATTGAAAATAAATGAATACAAAGAGGTGAGAATCGGCTAGAGAAGTTAATGAGCAATAAATGCTTTTTTGAAGATTTGAGCTTTTGATTCAAGTAATAGAATAGTGTCCAGAGATTCCAGAGTTTTAAAACTCTGAATCTTAACTCCTTTTATAGCCATCTGAAGTAAATGATCGTTGGTGTGTTAGTGGAGGCAATTAATGATCTAAAATCCAACCGTTGAAACCAACGCGAGCTTTGAAATCTGTCACAGGGGTCAACTCAAAATCATTTTGTGTTGACTCAAAATATCTAGGGCTTGGTTCCTCAAGTGATTGTGTTTACTCATTTTTTCAATGGTGTCGACACAAATTCTGCATCTTCTTCACCCACACGGTAGTATCGACTCATGGAGCTTTTGGTGTCGACTCAATCATTACTTTAGTTTTTCAAGAGAGACCTTTGGTGTCGACTCGTCTTCGTTTTGGTGTTGACTCTTTTTGTCTGGGAAGCTATTATAATTTTGGTTTCAACTCAACTTTGGTTTGGTGTTGATTCATAAAATTGCAGTCAGCCTCGGTAGATTTAGAGTTGACTCATTTTGATATAGTGTCGACTCAGAAATCACAAACGGCCTTAGTTGTTTTTGGGTCGACTCAAAGTCGTTTGGTGTTCACCCAAATAGCTTGTTCACGCATGGAACCTTTGTGTCGACTCATAAACTTTTGGTGTTGACCCGTTTAAGTTGGAGTCAGGAATTGTCTTGAAGCTCTGGTGTCGACCCATTTAGCTTTGGTGTCGATTCATTTTTCCTGAAGTCAGGAATCCGATGGATTACTTGGTGTTGACTCAAATGGCATTGGTGTCGAACTAAAGTAAATCCCGTAAGGCTTGTGTAGGTGTTGGCTGAAATTCTTTTTGTGTCGACTCATTTTGCTCAATTGCCTGAATTTCGGTCCAATACTAAAGGTGCCAACCTAAACTAGTTTGGTGACGATTCAAATGAATACCTGAAACATCTTAGACAAAAACGTTAAGGTGTCGACTCAATTTCTCAATGGTATCGACACACTTGAGAATTTCAAGCATATTTAGCCTTTAGGTGTCGACTCAAATATAATTTGTGTCGGCTCAAAATGTTATTTGACAGAACACTTAGTGTCAACTCATTTGATGCAAAGAGTTAGCATAAATTGCAAGGACCTGCTTTTTACATATGATAATAACAAATGTAGTATAATTGTAGTGTAGTCACCTATATCGTTATGATCACTAAAAAAAATAATAATAAAAATAATAATAAAAATTTTCAAATAATAATTAATTATGTGACTACAACACAAATTCATACAAACTCGAACACAAGCTTTGTATACACAAGTATGCATACATACTTAAGAGAATCCCTACAACAAACATAATAAAATAATTAATAAATCATAATTCTCTACACACAATCTCCATTAAAATAACCAAAATTAATATTATAAATGTGTAGGTATATATATATGTAGGAGGATATATATATATATATATATATATTTGTGAGATCCTGACCTGTTTTCTTTTTGGCGTTTTCGACGCGCGTTATGTGTTTTTGTTGCAGCATGTTTTATATGCTTTTGATGCATGTTTGATGGTCGAGATGCATGTGGGAAAGGTTCTGGGGGTCGTGGGGTGTTACGGCATGAATTTCAAAAATTAAAAAAAAGATATTTTGGAGGCCTATAAATATCTGGAGTTAGATATTTTCAAAAAGATATTTTTCAAAACTTCTCAAGTAAGTTTTTTGTTTTCTCTTTGTCTTCTCTCTAAGTTCTCGGGGGCCCGAGGCTCGATTTTCAACGATCCAGCAGCGGATCATTGCTTTTGGCACGGTGGGCTACGCAACCATCTGGTCAGATTTTAATTCTAGCGAAGCTCGATTTTGCACGTGGTTCGAGGCGTCGAGTTTTTAACTCACCGAGGTAGGATTCTAGACCCTATTGCTGTGTAAAGGTGCTATGGGTAAATGTGTGTATTTTTAATGGGTAGATTGCTATAGATCTGCGTTTGCTTCAAAGTTGGATTTTTGGGTTTAAAACCTATTTTTGTTGGTTTTGGTGGATGGAATCGGGTGTTGGGAGTTTCTTTTGAGGTCTCAGCGTTAGGCCTAGGCATGTGGATGTTTGAGGGTGTTGGATCGGAGTTCGGAGGCTTCGGTTTGGGGTTTGGATGTAGAAACCCGTAGCTCGAAATCGAGTTCTGCCGAGGTTCGGTCGACTGAGCCACGAGGTTCAGTCGATGGAAGCTTGGATCTTGGGTTCAGTCGACTGGACCATAGGGTTCAGTCGACTGAACCGTGTGTTTTGGCATTTTGTGAGATTCCAGTAGGGTGTTCGGTTGACTGGAGGTTAGGGTTCGATCGACTGAAGTGCTGGGGTGTGTTTTTGGTGGTTTTGGTTTGTTTTGTTTGGTTTTCAATTGGTGTTCTATGGTATTCAATTGATTAATTTATGAGAATTTGTTGATTCAAATACCTGTGGATTCCTTTTGGGGTTCTGTTAGTTGTGTGGTGGTTTCAGGGGTCGTGTCTTGGCCTCGGGTGTGCGTTTGAGTGTTGCCCTCGTGGGTGACATGCATGGTAGATACGGCTTGTTGATGCACGGTTAGGTGCATGGTTTGCTATTGGATTTGTGTTCGCACAGGTGAGCGTCGTGGGTCAGTGATGGCCGTGTTGGGAGTGTTTGGGCCAGTGGTGGTCGTGTGGGTTGTTCTGTGAGTGGATGTCGATTTTGACGGGTGGTGTTGGGATGTGGTTTTATATGGTTATGTGCATATTTAACACTGTTTATTTATGTACAAAATATGTAAGTGAATTACATAAGGTGATATCGTTATGTGTAACATGATTTATGCTTTAAAACCTAGAGTTTTATAGGGCATGTGACGTGGTTTGTGGAACGTTGTGTTGATACATGGTTATATTCTTTAAATCCTAATTTAGGTTTGCATATGTGTATGAAATGGATTTGATGAATCTGTGATCAAGTAGATGTAAATCCTGGTTAATGATGCACGTGTGCGTGTGTGGGTGTATGAGGTAGGCTGCGAAGTCGGTGTATAAGGTAGGCTGCGAAGCCAGTGTATGTGTGAGACCCTGACCCATTTTCTTTTTTTGGCGTTTTCAGATGCGCATTACGTGATTTCGTTTGAGCATGTTTTAATACTTTTGATGCATGATCGGGGTTAGATATGTATGCGGGGCAGGTTTACTGAGCCGTGGGGTGTTGCAGCGCGAATTTTGAAAAATTTCAAAAAAAGATATTTTGGAGGCCTATAAATATCTGGAGTTGGATATTTTCAAAATGATATTTTCTAAAACTTAACTCCTAAGTTTTCTCTTTTTTTCTCTGCCTTCTCTCTAAGTTCTCGGGGGCCCGGTGCTCGATTTTCGACGATTAGACTGCGGATTCTTGGTATCGGCATCGAGGGCTACGCAACTATCTGGTCAGATTTTGATTTTGCGAAGGTCGATTTTGCACGTGGTTCGAAGCATCGAGTTTTTAACTCATCGAGGTAGGATCCTAGACTCTCATGTCTTATAAGGGTGCTACGTATAATCGTGTGTTTTTAATGGCTAGATTGCTGTAGATCTGACTTTGTTTCAAGAAAATTAGATTTTGGTTTCAAAAAGGGGTTTAGTGTTGATTTTGGTGGATGGAATCGGGTTTTGAGGTCTTTCGTTCAGCGATTCTAGATGTTTTGGGCTTGTGTATGTCCGTGGGTGTTATATATATGCGAATCGGTAAGTTTAAGTGTGTTTTGAAGCATCATAGTGGGTGTTGGAGGGTTTGGAGGCTTAGAACACCAAGAACAGGAAAATTTGGATTTTTCTCGGGTGGTAGCTCGCTCGAGCGCCCGATGTCCGCTCGAGTGGACTAGCTGCGCATGGCCGTTTTGTTTTGATGTTATCTCCCTCATTCGGACTCGAAATTAGGTCATTCTTGTACTCAAATTGAAGCTCCAAAAGTCCGCTTTCCAATGACACCTCTCTCACCTTAAAATTCTTTTTGTAGAAAAAAGTTATGATCAAAAGAGTGTAGGTGGTCATTTCATGTGGGGTGTTGATGCACGGTTGTGTGCGTGGTGGTTCGTGCATCGTTGCGTGTGGGGGTTTGGTTTGTTTCTCGATTTGAGTTTTCTCCCAGCGTTGATCGCTCAAGCAGTGGTTAAAAATTCGAGCGGGGTGGTACCAGAGTGTTGCGTCGGTAGTTGACCGCTCGAGTGGTGGTGGTACGCTCGAGCAGGGTGATGGCAGAGGGGTATGTCGGTAGGGGACCGCTCGAGCAATGGTTGAGCACTCGAGCTCTTGGGCTGTGTTGGCCTTCGGGTTAGGTTTTGGTTTTGGTTTTCTGTATCATTGGTTGTCTCGGTGTGTAGACGGGTCCCTATTTATGGATGGGTCGTTCAGGTATCGAATGACGATGTGTGTGGCATGTGATGTCATGTCGGCTTATATGGCGGGTGGCGTCATGATGTGATGTTATATGTGACTTTGTGCTTTTATATCTGGCTTGTACATTTATAACTCTGTTTATTATGTATGGAATATGTAAGTGGATTACATAAGGTGATATCGTTATGTGTAATGTGGTTTATGCTTTGAAACCTAGAGTTTTATATGCATGTGACGTGGTTTGTGGAACGTCGTGTTGATACATGGTTATATGCTTTAAATCCTGGTTTAGGTTTGTAAATGTGTATGAAATGGAATAGATAAATCTGTGATCTAGTAGATGTAAATCCTGGTTGATGATGCACGTGTGCGTGTGTGGGTGTATGAGGTAGGCTGCAAAAACCAGTGTATCAGGTAGGTTGCTAAAGCTGGTGTATCAGGTAGGCTGCGAAAGCCGGTGTGTGTGCGATATCTGACAGATTAAAACGAGATCCTGATGAGGCACGGGTGTGGGTGTGTGCGATATCTGAAGGCTGAAACGAGGTCTTGAAGAGGCACGTGTACATGTATTGCTTGTATTACATATTGGGACGGATAAATCAATTTTCTTAAAACTGTATTATCGGCCTACAGGAGTCAAAATATTGTATTAACGGCCAGTGGGAGTCATAATACTTGAATCGTTTTCAAGGCTCTAATGAGTCGATAAATAGTTTTTATCCTTGCTTTCCCATTGCATGTGAAACATGTTTTTATTGGCTCTGGTGAGTCGTGATCTAAAACTGTTTTCAAACTATTTTCAAGGCTTGAAAGAAAGTCAAAAAATTACACTTCGTTTATCGAGCATGTTTAGCTTATACTGCATGTGTTGTTTAGAATCTGCTGAGCTTTGGCTCACGGTGTGGGGTTTTTCTTTTCTTCAGGTATCGGTCTCGCAGGTTGATCAGGAGGTGCTGGAGAGGTGGAAGTGCTTTAACCTTCCTTTTGTGCTTTCTGTTACATGTATATGTTGTAACATGTTTTTCGATGTTGGAACCGTGTAGTATAAGCTTTTGGCATTGGAGCCTTATGTTTTGTAAGTCGTTGGGCGTTTATATAGACAATGCATGTATGGTTTATTTGAGAGTGCATTCTCGGTTGGGTTGTATGTACGGTAGTTGTGGGTGTTTCACGTGACCCAGAGTTTGGGGCGTGACAGTATGAGGTAGGCTGCAAAGCTGGTGTATGAGGTAGGCTGCGAAGCTCGTGAGTGCACTCTGTCGGCAGAAACGAGGTCCCGACGAGGCACGTGTGTGTCTGTTTCATGGATTGCATGTACTGCATATTGGGATGGATAAACCAATTTTCTTAAAAACTGTATTAACGGCATGCGGAAGTCGTAATACTGGAATCGTTTTCAAGGCTCTAAAGAGTTGAAAAATGGTTTTTATCCTCGCTTTTCCATTGCATGTGAAAATTGTTTTCCGGCTCTTCTTAGTCGTGCTCTAAAATTGTTTCAAACTATTTTAATGGCTTGAAAGAGAGTCAAAAACTGCACTTCATTTATCGAGCATGTTTAGCTTATATTGAATGTGTTGTTTAGAATCTGCTGAGCTTTGGCTCACGGTATGGGATTTTGCTTTTCTTCAGGTACCGGTCACGCTAGTTGATCTGGAGGTACTGAATAGGTGGAAGAGCTATAGTCTTTCTTTTTGTTCTTTTGTTACATGTATCCTATAACATGTTTTTCGGGCGTTGGAGCCGTGTAATGTTGTCGTTTGGCGTTAATATACAATGCATGTATGGTTTATTTTGAGAGTATGTTCTCGGGTTGCGTGTTACATTTGGTTGTTTATGATGTTTCACGTGACCCAGAGTTTGGGGCGTGACAGCTTGGTATCAGAGCTCTGGGTTCCAATACCTAAGAGCCATGGGAAGAGGTTGCATCACCGTGTGCGGTTGATTGCGTGTGCTTGGTTACATGTGTTTAGATGCTTTGATAACATGTCTATGTGTCAGCATGTTAGATTTGTGAACGATGTGTATATGTGAGCATGGGGGTTGAATCTTAAGAGTGATAGTCTGACCTTTGGGCGTTTGGATTAACAAACTTGGGAGCCAAGTTAGACATGTGTTTTGCTGACGTGATTTCTAGCAGGGAATCTGAGTACGTTATCCAGATTGACGATTCATTCTTGTTGGTTCTCCTCGGTATGTGGGGTTGTTTAGCATGAACCTATGTGCTTATGTGTTAGCATGCTTAT
>JAUMHN010432036.1:0-12192 GCA_032360265.1 Heliamphora ciliata
ATAATTAATATTTGTCATATAAATAATACCGCTATCCAACTCACCGGGAATATAGACCCATATAAGATCGCACCCTCCAATAAATCAAAACGATAAATATTAAATATATGCAAATCAATAATGATTTCAGGATTAAGAGGATAAGAACTATTCATAATAATCTTGGGGTGTGAATTAATTTACATAGTCAGTAGTCAGTGCTAAATTAATTACCCCAAACGTCCCATTCAATACACACAAAGAGTATTAGCACAGAGAGTCAGAATAATAGACGACGCTATTATCTGTTCCCTGTAACCAAGACAGGCTTACAAAACTCTGTGCCACAATCGTACCAATGGTATGTTAATTTTTATCTAAACTGTGAACATAAAACTTATATTCTGCAAGAACCTAAAATTTAATTTTCTGTGTGTAAGCCGTACTCTACACACCAGATTAAATACTATACAGAATATCAGATATCAATACATAACAAAGAAATGATATACATACATTACTTATAAAGATTCTCATAAAATAGAAAACTAATTTTATTAAAATAAAATAAAATTAAATACTAAAAACATGATTTTCAGTATACCAACCCTAACAATCTCCCACTTATACTCAAAACCATGGTTCCATACATTTGGCTCATGTGCCCTATACATGACTATCAAAAGTCTTAGCTGGTAAGCTCTTTGTAAAGGATCTGTAAGGTTGTCTCCTAATACAAGAACTATGTTTGACTAAAAATCTGAGTCTGTGTACCCCAAAGGTACTAGACTGTCTGCCTGGTAAACCAACATATAATCTTTAGTCCTTTTTAGGTACTTGATTATATTCTTTACCGCAGTCCAATACTCCTGCCCTGAATTAAACTGATATCTGCTAACCATGCCAACGGCAAAGCAGATGTCAGGTCTAGTGCAAAGCATAGCACACATGAGGCTTCCAACAGCCGAAGCATAAGGAACCACCTTCAACTTCTCTATCTCATCAAGTGTCCTAGGACACTGATCCTTGGATAGAGTGATTCCACGCCTGAAAGTGAGAAACCCTTTCTTAGAATCCTGCATGCCAAAGTGAGCAAGGATATCATCGATATACTTTGCTTGTGATAAGTCCAGCATCCTTTGTTTTCAATCTTACACAAGCTTGATCCCAAAGATATGGCTGGCTTCCCGCAAGTCCATCATATCGAACTGTCCAGATAATCATACTTTAACAGTAGATAATGTCCCCACATCGTTTCCAATGAGCAAGATATCGTCTACATAAAGTATTAGGAAGATTACCCCGCTTTCGTCACGCTTCTTGTAAAAATAGGACTCATCCAGACTTTGATCAAAATCATAAGACTTTATAGCTTGATCAAATCGAGTGTTCTAAGACCTTGATACCTGCTTAAGTCCATAAATAGATCTCTTAAGCTTGCACAATATGTGCTTCTGGCCCTTTGCAATGAATTCATCTGGTTGTATCATATAGATACACTCGTCAAGACTTCCATTAAGAAAACCTGTCTTGACATCCATTTTTCATATTTTGTAATCGAAATGAGCAGCAATGGATAAGAGAATCTGGATAGACTTAAGCATGGCTACTAGCGAAAAGGTTTCCTCATTCTCGATCCCTTCTTTCTGAGTGAACCCTTTAGCAACAAGCTTAACTTTGATGGTTTTAACCTTCCCGTCTACTCCTCTCTTTCTCTTGTAGATCCACTTGCATCCAATGGATTTTATCTCTTTGGGTGGTTCTACAAGTTTCGAGAGCTGATTGGAATACATAGATTTCATCTTTGAATTCATAACCCTTTGCCAAAGCTCTGCATCTTTGTCTTGTAATGCTTCATTGTAGTTACAGGGCTCGGTATCTAGTTATGCCAAGATCCTATCAAAAGACTCTCCCAAGAATATATACCGATCAGGTTGACGAACAACCCTCCCACTATGTCGAGACACTACCTGTGTCTGTGTACTAGCAGTAACATGTCTGTGTACTAGCCGTTATCTCTATGGTAAATTAGATATGTTATTCATTTCAGTTAGTTGTAGTGTAGGAGATATTGGAGTAATAATATAAAACTTATCTACCAATGTACCAGAACAGATAACCCGTTTATTATCCTTAATAACTACAGAGTTATTAAAATAAACAAAATATCTGTCTTTAGCCAATCCAGAAACGAAAGCTAAGTTTATTCTAATGGCAGGTACATAAAGACAATTTCTCAATATTAATACCCGATCTCTACCAAAAATGAGAGTGACATCTCCTACCGCAACTGCTGTTACCTTTGTATTATTACCCATATGCAGGTAAATCTCCCAATCACTAAGTTATCAGATTTCTTGGAACCCCTGTAATGAATTGCTGACATGATTAGTGGCTCCCGTATCTATACACCAGGTACCGGTAGATAACACCGCTAAACATGTTTTTACAACTAGTTAATAGAAATTACCGTGTTTGTTCTGCCTTCTGAGAAATATTGAACATAACTTTTTCCAATGCTGGGTCTGGTTACAGTGAAAACATCTGCCTTTTAGCTTTTTCACATCAGTCTGTTGCCTACAAACTATCCTGGAAAATGTGTCTCCCTGTTTCTGAACCTTTTTCTTCTTCATGCCTTTCGGCCCCGAGGAAGAACCTTTTTCTGAAACAGACACATTTTCTAGTATTAAAAAAATACCATTTGTAGTTAAAGCTATTTCCAAGTTACATTTTCAGTCAACATAATTTGGTCCCGTTAGTTTATTTTCTTTGAGTATTGAAGCGAATGGGTTAAAATCTATTTTAATCCTGAGAATCACATAATTAAATAACTATTTATTATGTTGAGAAAAATTTTGAATTCATTTTAATTTAGTTCCCTCTACCATTTTAAAATTAATTCGCCAGTAGCCTGGTAACTTGTGAATAGCATGCCACGTTGGGTGGACGTCTACTATCCATCATAAGACTAGACATGCCAATTCCTTTTAATTTTACTATCTAGGCAATTAACTATGCCAAGTAAAATTAAATAGCTGACATAGTTTCGATCCAGTATATAATAGCAGTGACTCAGATAGAGAGAATAATATTATATACCGCTAAATGTTAACCATCACATAATCCCAAATTAATTGCTTCGCAATGAACCATTCAGTTGGAGAAGTGATCCACACAAACAATTATCTAGAATTATCCATAAAGGAGGTTTGTACTGGCGATACCGTAATTAATCTGTCCGTTGGGGAGAAAGGCATTACTGCCGACGCGCAGGGTTTCATTGCATCGCCTACAAACTGGTGATAGAGACCGTAGAATTTATCTGTGAATAAATTCTCTTTCCCACTTAGATTTTTAAAACATTTTTTAGGGTTATAAAAATCCGTTTAATTAAAATAAATTTATTAATTTCGAAAGTCACACGATCTGAAAGAATCAAACATCTTTCCATGTACACAATTCTAAAGATTCTGATTTATCAAACCATCATTCGAAAGTCACACGATCTGAAAGAATCAAACTTCTTTCCGTGTATATGATTTCAAAGATTTTGATTTATCAAACCATCTTTTCGTGTTTAAATGCGTAACAAATAAAATTTAATAAATGCACAGTTTTTCCTTCAGCTTTTCAATTAAGGTAGTGATTAAGGCATTTATTTATTTTATTTTTCGTTCCATATTTTTTGAAAAATAATAATTTATTTTGATTAAATATTTTTTCATTTAATTAATTCAAAATTTGGAATTAATTTCCACGTTTTTCCAAGATATCTGATTTTAAAAAAATTATCTTAAACGTGATATTTTGTAAAAAAATAAAATACCTAAAATTTTTTCATTTAATTAAAATTAATTAAAAATTTTAATTTTATTTTTTATTACAAAATATTTTAATTAAAATCAAATATTCGAATTAATTAAATTAACAGGACAAATAAAATCAATATATATCATCCACGCAGTTAATAAAACATAAAATGCGAGATATAATAAAAAAATCCCGATATTATGATCCATCTGAAACTCTAAAGAGTTTCAATTTTGTAGATAAGTTACAACAATCTTTTTCTGAATCAGTTGCTTGTATCTAGATTACATCATGATTCATTAATATTATCTGATATATCAATAAATGTCATATCAGTCTCGTATATATCAGAATATTCATCAAACTAGTCCCGGGAGAGAGAAAGTTGCCAGACCACCACCAGCCACTGCCGGCGCCACCATGCCGCCGCCTCATCCGAACTCTGTTTTTGAAGAGCTTTATATCGTTGGAAAACTCTCAAAATATGGGATTTTTCTATCAAAAAATATGCTGGAAAACTACTTGGAAAACGGCCAAAAAAATGGCCCAAACCACAAAAAATGCTGCTGTCCGCCATAGCACTACGCAGCCAACTTCCCGAGACTTTTTCAACCTCTTTCCGAACTTGTTTTTCGACATACTTTATATCAAAAAAAAGCTCTCAAAAAGTAATATTTTTGTATGAAAAAATCTGCTCAAAAATAGCTCGGAAAACCACCGGAAAACCGCTTGAAACGGACTGCTGCCGCTCACAGCGCGGCCGCCTTTAACCGCCAACTTCCCGAGGCCGTTCCGGCGTCATCCGAACTCCGTTTTTGATGTACTTTATATCAAAAGAAAGATCTCAAAAACTACTATCTTTATATTAAAATAAATTCTCAAAAACAGCCCAAAGAACTGTTGAAAAACTGCCTGGAAGCTTCTGCTGTAGCGCCACCGCCACCAGAAAAAACCGCTGCTGTTTTTTTCCTTTTTAATGCACTGTTTGGTCCAATTGTTTTCTGGTTTTTGAGAATATTTTGAGGTATTTTTTACTGCTATTTTATGTTCAAAAAACATTCCAAAAAATAGTCCCAAAAATGGCCCGAAAAATCATAAAATTCGCCGCTGAACCGCTGCCGGCAAAGCTACCGGAACCGGGCTGCTTTGGTATTTTTTCAAGACGTTTTTGACTTATTTTTTATGCTATTTTTCATACATAAATATTACAGAAAAACTCACCAAAAAAATTTGTTTAAAACCATTAAAAAACTTACCGCGATCCGTGGCCCGTAAAAATCCTAACCACTGCCAGTGCAGCCTCCGTTTTTCGTATTCTTGGATATATTCAACCTATTCTTAAATAAACTAAACAGATATCTAAAAACATAAAGCTAGCTATTACATTGATCCTATGTTTCGAAGGCTCACATTCAATCTATCACTGTCAACCCCCGTGATTAAAAAATTAAATTAAATCATCATCCACGCATTCAATCAAACATGAAAATAATAGATGATCATAAAATCGGGATTAGAACGCCTACAAAATAAAGTTAGCAACAGTTCTAAATCTACCCGGCCCTGATAAATCGTAAACAAAAAACAAAACGGCTCTGATACCAATTTGTTGGAGGCAATACTGCCAAGATCATTGTTTTTGTAAAATAATTTTTGGTAAAAAATTAACTGGATGGGCAAACACCGAAACGGGCTCCAGATAAAACTTTTGACGAATAGCGATCAAAAATAAAACCAGTGCAACCAAAGTTAATTTAGAAGAATACCTCTTGTAGATCTAATCTTCAACTACGACTTGATTCCTAGTTGAAACTCCAGTCAGATCTTCTACTGTATTCCCTTAGGATCCTCGAACGTAGTGTGGGTTACGATCCTTTGAGAACTCGTACCGGTAGAACTCCGATATATTCTTAAGTCTTGAAAGACAAAAATAATATAACAATAATGATAAAAATCATCTAAAAATGGTTCAGCCTACCAGCATATATATAGGGCTACACTAGGGACATGAGGAGTAATTATGAGTTAGACTTCCAGTGGAATACAAACACCTACCAGCGGTTTCTGTAATAAAAGAAAGACGCATAGCGGTATCTATAATTATGAAAAACTAGCAGCGATTTCTGCAATTTTCATAAAACATTGAATTACAGTTCAACCACTAAAGAACTATAATTGTACTATAACCCATAATCTCAAGACCTTCTTGCATTGAGCTCATGTTATTAAATGCTTACCATTTCTTTCCACGTTGAGATTCTCGATACCCGCCAATTAAATTTAATTACTGACAATTTAATTTAATCGGCATCTTGATATTTCCTTAAGTCATTCTGCTTAATTTATTTGACCGCCAGATAATTTAATCCACCGGCAGGGTTTGGCCTGGTCAAAACTTATAAGCATCCTTAAGTGGGTATCGTCAATCCCGATCATCAGGACGTGGATTCAGCCAATAATTAATATTTTTCATATAAATAATACCGCTATCCAACTCACCGGGAATATAGACCCATATAAGATCACACCCTCTAATGAATCAAAACAACGAATATTAAATAAATATAAATTAATAATTATTTTAGAATTAAGAGGATAAGCACTATTCATAATAATCTTGGGGTGTGAATTAATTTACATAGTCAGTAGTCAGTACTTAATTAATTACCCCAAATGTCCCGTTTAATACACACAAAGTGTATTAGCACAGAGAGTCGGAACAATAGACGACACTATTATCTGTTCCCCGTAACCAAGATAGGCCTACTAAAACTCTATGCCACAATCGTACCGATGGTATGTCAATTTTCATCTAAACTGTGAACATAAAACTTATATTATATAAGAACCTAAAATCTGATCTTCTGTATATAAGCCGTACTCTACACACTAGATTAAACACTATACAAAATATCGAATATCCATCATAACAAAGAAATGATGTACATACATTACTCATAAAGATTCTCATAAAATAGAAAAATTAATTTTATTAAAATAAAATTAAATACTAAAAACATGATTTTTAGTATACTGTAGACACTCCAATTTGACCCCACCCAATCTTAAATGGATCTGATGATGAAAACAGGTGAAACAATTGCTTAATTTCAATCATCAGGAAGTGATCCAAGCTCGGAATTTGAACCTTAACCATTAAAAACCTTCAAAATCAATAACTTGTTGTCCAAGCAATTCCCAAACTTGGCAACTGCCAACTGCATTGTAGCGACCACCAATAGAATCTTGTGGAACCTTTTCCAACATAGCCACCGCCAACCCCAACATGGCGACCACCAACTCGCATTGTGGCGGCCGCCAACCCCAAATGGCCTGACGTGTTTAAAAACTTGTCAACATCTCATTGCTTGAGAAACTCTATAAATACCGTACCTCTTGTACGTTTTCAAGGAAAAAAAATTAAAGAGAGTTTTAGTGAGAGAAATTCTGCCGAAACGCCGAGTAATTCCGAGCCTCGACACTGAAACCCTACCGAAATACCGTAAGATGAGTCTCCGAAGTCCTACAACCCTAGTTGGGATCATTACCCGAGGATTAGAGAATTGGAGCACATTTTCCCAATTTGAGGATTCCGTAACAATCTAGGTATTCCGCTTGGATCCCCAATCCTTCTAGCTCCATCTACTCTCTTTTGGAGCGATCGGGTTAATATTCATCTATTTCTTTCAATTACATTCTTGTATTACTTATTAGTTGCTATGTTTATGTTTAAATTCAAGTTTTAGCTTACTTGTTTATTTATTTGCTTATTTATATTAAAATTTAACTAAAATAATTAAATAGTGTTAATATTTCTCGCGATTGTAATTTACAATGTTGTTAATCGTTATAATCTAAGCACTTATATAAAAATGGTTGTAATAATTAATATTGCACCCATTTAATTTAAGTACTCTTTTTTTTTTCTTTTTATGTTAATTTAATACTCTAACTTTCATTTTCATTTTTTTTTCTTTTAGTTAAGTCTCTTTTCTTTTAATAGCATTCCATTTCATTTCCTTTTCTTTTCTGCAATATTAATGTTTCATTTAGCTTATTGTAATTTTTTTTCAATGTACCATTTATTTCTTTTTTCTTTCTTTTCTTACAATATTAGGTTAATGTTCTTTTATTAGCATTGCTTTAATATTCAAGCTTTCATTTTTCATTCTCCTTTTCTTTTAATAATAGTATAATTTATTATTAGTTTTAATCTCTTTATAAAATTTCATTTAGCATTTCTTTAGTATTCATTTTTCTTACAAAACTTCATTTTCTTTTTTATTTTCTTTTTTCCTATGATTACATTCTCTTTTCATAGCACCTATTTTATTTTTATCTTTTATTTTCATACCCAAAAATCACAAAAAGTCTTACAAACTATTTTTCCATTTTTTAATAAGATTAAAACTCTTTTATTCATTTTATTTCTTTTCTTTTTCTTTTATTCCCTTTTAAAATATAAAATGTGAATAGTTAAATTTTCTTATTAATAGCATTTTCTAATCTTTTTATATTTCTTTCTTTTGTCAAACCCCTTTTCTTTTCTTTTGGAATCTTAAATTCTATTTTGTTACAAATTTTTTTTTTTCTTTGTTAGTAGCTTTCTTTTAATGTAGAATCTTATCTTTTTTTATGCATTTCTCGTTTCTACCTAATTTGTTTTGATAACATACATGTTTTGATTATTTTCTTCAAAATCATGCCTAGAGTAGATTAGCTTATTTTTGTTTACAATCTATGTTTAGGTAATTTCAGCAATTTTAGCATATTTTTTTTATTCTTTTAATCAAATCATGCTAGTTTAGGTTATTTAAATGATACTACATGTGGGTATGTGTACCATGTATCATTTAGTTAGAAATTACATGCCATAGAACTTAGGAGTTTACCTCTTTATTTGTTTTGATTTGGAGTGCTATGTACATATCTTATGTATTTTCTATATTTAATTTTGGATGTTCTCTTTAGCTCTATTTTCTTTAGTTGCATACATTTGAGAAATTCTATTAAAGAACCAACGATGATTAGTAGAGGCCAACCTTACGGTTGGACAAACGGGGTTCCTAACACCTTCTCCGATTCGTACTTTAACCCCCGAACCCTCTTTCTCTGGTTAACGTTTTAAAAGATTAGTAACAAATTTTATTTTTCTTAATTTTTCTCAAAAACTAAGTGGCGACTCTATTTTCAATAAAAATGGGTTTTCAAAATTTAGTTTTCAAGGTGTTAAAAGATTTTTCTAAACATTTTTTGAATTTCTTATTTTTGAACATTTTTCAAAATAACCCATAAATCCCAACGCCATAGTATTTTTTGGCGATTCTGCTGGGGACTGGTTTATAAAATCAAATAAGAGGGCTAGACTTGAAAACATCATTGGTTCTTAATATGTATCTCTCATCTGCATTTTCGCATGCATATGCATTGTTCGTCAACCCCCCTGCCTAGTCGACCCGATGCCCTGAACGTTAATTCGTTTTGGAGATTGTTGGAAAGATGGACAACCCTTACTGACTGTACACTATTATAGGTGCGGTAAAATAGTTCGGGCGTACTGTTTGATCATATTCTGCATGGGAGGTATATACCCGGCTCCATTCAGAAGGTACCCTTTTCGATTCACCAAAACTGACCTTTTGCATATAGTGAACTTAGAACTCCCAATTAGGTGATGCTGACCCTAATAGAATTATGTTTTTTCTTTCTTGTATGTTTTGATTGCTATTGTTAGGCTTGTTTGTTCAGTTTAGGCTAGTCCTTTCTCCAGATTCGACCTGGGTTTTCTGTTATCCTTTGCTTAAACTAGCTCTTTCTTTTGATTCTTACCCGAGTTTTGTTTCTCACCACGTTCGGTTTTTTTTACCGTCATCAAAATTGTGTTTTGTCTTAACTTCTAGGGTGGTTTCTCTCTCCTCTGAGATCTTCCCGGGTCGTTAGGTCTCTCCCCTGACATAGGCTCGTTTCCTCCAAATTCTCGACATAAGTTTCTTTCTTTCAAACCCTTGTAATACCCGCGATAATTATTTCTCTACCGTTATGCTGCCTGTTTTTCCTTTTTTTTTTAGGTCAAACCAGTCCAGTGAGCATAGCAATGTTTTCTTGCCAGAGTGCTGTCCATTTTTTTAGGCAAACATTCCCCCTAGATTTTAGTTGATCCCCTTTTCTGCCATCATAGTGGTTTTTGAGTCATCTTGTTGTTATGCTGCCAATGTGAGTCCGGCAGGGGCATTGTTATAGCTTCCATGGTTATCTGCTCATGATCTATTATTTTAGGAATTCGAGATATCTGCTATCCGCTTTTAGGATCCATGTTTCTCTGTGGGATTACCATTGGGCCGAGAAAAGTACAATCAATACGTGTCTGGGAAAGATCAGTGACAAGAAGACTTTATAGGGTATCTGAATAGCCGACTGAGTCAGCTGAAATGGCAGAAAACGAGATGAATCTGGCAACCCTAATGAGGGCGATTACTGATATACAGAGAGTCGTAGAGCAATAGACTCAGGCTCAAGTGCAATGTCAAGCACATATTCGAGCAATTCAGGCCTGTGTTTCTATTGCGAACAGACAACCAGATGAGATGAACAAGAATGGAGAGGACTTTTGGGATGACAACCAAGTCCTCGATGGACCGCAAGTTGTCCCACCACCACCACGGAACCCTCGTTAGGTGATAGTTGAGGAGGAAAACACTGCGCAGTCTAAAGAATCTGCACTGATTGAGAAGATCGACATGATGGAAAAGGTCCTCAAAAAAGAAGGGAGTTGAGGAATATATGCTCGATGTAGGAGGACTCTGCCTGTTCCTAGATGCGAAATTGCCAGAAAAGTTCAAAATGCCAGACATGGAAAAATTTGATAGAACCGGAGATCCCATAATTCATCTCTGAATATGCGTTGGTACCCTGTCGCCAATGAGGATTGATGACCAGTTGAAGGCTCAGCTTTTTCACCGATCTCTTTCTGGGGTAGCCCAGAAATGGTTTCTCTCTCTTGATGTAGCTAAAACCAGAACCTGAAAAGACATCGCAACGGTTTTTATTAGCCAGTATAGTTACAATGTCCAACTGGATGTAACTACCTGAGAGCTCGAAACAACCCGACAAGAGAACAGGGAATCTTTTGTTGACTTCTTGACCCGATGGAGGGGTAAGGCCGCTAAGATGACAAATCGACCTTCTGAAAAGGAGCAAGTAAGGATGGTGGTAAAGAACCTGCAGTCTCCGTTAAAGCGCTACTTGATCACGCGGCCACTCTCCACATTCGAGCGATTGTTTGACGCCGGGGTTCAGATAGAGGATGCTATCCAGTCTAGGGATATTGAAAAAGCCGAGCCAAGCCAGAAACCACCAAGAAGGACCTTCTCTACAACCAACCAAAATCAATTCACTACTCGCTCAGGCGAGGTGAACCTTTTGAATCCTTCCACCCATCCAACGAATAACCTTCTGCAGTCAGACAATGGCCAATAGCAACAAAAGCCGAGAAGGGTCTTTACCCCCCTCAATATCTCTTTGTCCACCGCCCTAAATCGACTCGTCGAGGAGGGGCTTATCAAGCCATTAGACCCCATGCATGTTCCTGATCCCCTACCGCCAAGGTTTAATGCTTCCCAATACTACGCCTTTCACCAGGGCCACGGGCACCTGACTGACAAGTGTTTGAGACTCCGGCACGAGATCCAAAATCTCATTGACAATAAGGTGATCCCACCACCTTCTGTCACCCCAAAATCGAATGTCACTACCAACCCACTGCCGAATCATGCCAGGTAGGCTGGGGAAAATTATATGTCCCTGGGGGAATTGGAGGACCCGAGTCAGTACATCTGTTCAACGCACCTACCACGCCCTCATGTTTCAATGACCGAGGATCAGACAACATGCTCATTCATGATGATTAGAGGCGGTCGAGACAGGATGGAAGAATGGAATGATAATGCCTGGGAATGGTATCGACTGCTAATCCAAGTCTACCAACAGGGGGAGAAGTGCAACGAAGAAGATAACTGGCCATTAGATTATCCGGCCCGACCCTATGGATTCGGCCACGTGCTTGATGGAATCACACCCTTCCCCAACTTTTTGAGGAAGAGGTACATGTCGACGAAATGCAGTCCTATTAGCTGGTAAGGGTTGTGCTAAAGTCAGACGGGGTCGAGTGGACCGACTTCTGGGCCATTTGTGAACAGCAAGCAAATTTTATTGAAGAGGACATCTGAGAGGAAATCGATAATACATGGGCTACTGAAGATGACGAGGAAAGAAGGGAAAGGGCAGCCATTAGTGACTTAAATGATTTGTGGGCATTCAAAAGCCCTCTACACGTAAACGAAGTAAGATAGACTGATAATGTGATGCCAAGGTTATGGGATCCTGAAAACGGCGTGGAACACCTAA